>VDFB02001552.1:0-16705 GCA_007258455.2 Sequoia sempervirens | reverse complement strand
TTTGCAAGAGTTCAAAATTGCTCTCCTTCAAGTGTGGCAGAATAACACTTCTCTAAATCATAGAATTGAACATAAAAACTATCTGTAGACACTCAAATTTGGTCTAAGCATGTAAATTCAATTTCTTCATCATTTGTATTGTCATAGTCGCGATTAAATAATGTTAACCATTTAATTAATTTCTAAATTCCTTTCTCATCTATTAATTAAATAACTTTTAATTATTTAATTAATTCACTTTAACATTTATTCTTCTATTAACTAAATAAACTTAATTATTTAATTAATTTGTATTATCTTTATCAAATCATAATTAATAATATAAAAATTCTTTATTTAATTACGTCACTAATTAACTTTATCCTCTTTCTTGAATTAAATAAATTCTTATTTAATTTATCCTAATCATATTTTCGACTATAATTAAATAAATACTTTAATTATTTAATTTATTCTTTAAATGTCGAATCTTGAATTAAATAATCATTTAATTCATAAAAGTCTATTTTTGACATATTCTTCTATATTTAGATAAATTTTTAAGTTATCTAAGTATTCACTCCCACTTGACTTGAGACCTATTTGAATTAGTCAATTATCTCATGATTTAGTGACTAGTTGTATTTCACGAATAAACTCTCTATCATAACCAGTCAGTTATCTAGCTTTAACTCTTATGCATGTACAAATTTATTAATTAAATATATGTATTTACTTAATTAATTTATGTGTGCATTCAAATAGATTGTTTCTGTTATTCTATCTTTATCTTTGTCATGCAAACATTATTCTTCTAATTTTTGAATACTTTCAACTAGATATTAAATCATTATTTAATTGTGATCTCTATTCTTAGGTTTTATCACTCATGTCAGTACTAACACTTATCTCAATGCATGGAAAATATTTTAATTTGAATCATCTATCTATCTTTTAATCTCGACCTCTCATTTGAATGATCAATTTTCTATAAATTGACCTCACTTTCATCATTGCAATTCCTCCCAAAATTTGATGACTTTTGGAGAACTTGTTTAATCTTAGATATTTTTCTATAATCACATACATCAAGGCTATACTTGCACACATACCAAAAATCTGAGGGAAAGAATACCATCACAAAAAATGGAGGACAATCGAGCCATTCATGGAAGGATGTAGATACTAGGTGAGATTACCCTTTGTTTATGTTTATGATTTCTTTGTGCTTTGTTGTTTAGCTTTAGATTATGATTCAAGTTTGATTGCATACATATTTCTTTAATCCCACTTTTTTTTCATGATGTTACATTGGTGAACCCAACATGAAGACACGTTCTTTGCAAATCCATAGACGTTTTATTCAATTTTTGCAAGTATTGTATGACCCGACCCATCAGACATACTAAACAACACAACTAATATTATGAACCACATCTGATGAATATAGCGATGCATTTGATAAAATTTGACATATCCATGGATTTTCGTGACACAATCTAGTGAAAATCTATGATGCATCTACTATTCTATGCGATGCATCTAATTGGTGAAATTTTTGAGTTCAATTTCTGATTTACAGTTTTTCATTGTGTTTTTATTTCAACTAAATTTTTGGTTTGCAACATGTGTTTTAAGGAGTTAACATAGTGTTTGTAGGACATAGTGTAGAAGAGAAATTTTTGAAACCTTTTTTGTAGGAAGATTGATGAAGACCAATTCAAAACTACTGATGAATTTTTTTGCATGATGTGTGTTGAAGACTATTTTGAAATAGACTGTTCGGTAGGTTAGAAAATTGTCATTTGGGCTTAAAATTTACTACTATCTATTGTGTTTGGCATGAAAGCATGATCTATTATTACCCAATTTAGTATATAAAAGTATCCTCTCCCCTTGCGCATTCATGCGATCCTAGGTGCAAGAGAAACTGTTACTAACTCTAGAAATTGGACTTGTCTTGGTGGGAAAAAGTACTCACCCCAAGATGACTCAAACCGGAAACAAAGATCTTTCGTCAAGCTACTCTTGACTAGTTTATAAATGTAAACCTCAAGGGAAAGCCTAAGGTTGTAGGTGCAGATTTCTTATGCAGAAAATATCATTTTATCTTGCCTCATGCATAGCCACCTAAATGAGTGCCCGTACTATGAGCCAATTGTTTTTAGTAAGCCAAAAACCTTCTATTTTTTGGTGCAAGAGGTTGGAGCTCTGAAGCCATCTCATGTTCATACGGTTCCTAGTAGAGGTGAGAAGTATGCCATGGGAGTTTTGTGGGTGCTGAAGCTCGACTACCCCAGAGAAGTGAATGTCATGGAGTGGAGCTAGTGGGGTCAAGCTTCTAGTCATCCGCTTTGAATAAGCATAGCTAGGGAAACCCAAGTGAGAACTCAACAAGTATTGTCACTGCCAACCTTAGGATTTTACTTGTTTTCTAGAAATACACATGTTCATGATCGTCAAACTGGAAATACATTATCTTCTGATTGTTTTTATTCACCAAAACTTGATAACAAAATAGAGTCAGTTTACACTATAATTTACTAGAAAACCACAACCGTTCTTAAGAAAACCACAATTGTCAAATAGAGTTGCACTTGTTCACCAGAGAATTTTTTTTTTATTAGAGTCGCATCTGTCAAAACTAAGCCCAATTTGCACATCCCAAAATCTGAGTCGCATCTATTTAACCATGAGTCACATCTGCCAGAATAGTTTGCATCTGCTTATTAGAGTACTAAATTTGATATCCTATTCATGCATGTCATTACCTTTGTTACTAGAAAAATCACATTTGATACCTTTTGTGACACATATGAATAGGTGAGCTGCATCTACAGTCTAGAATGGCGCATATGCCTTGTCACAGAACTGAGCCTTATTTTACCAGTGCACTGTCTTTGAGTCTAAGAACTGCAACTAATCAATCCTAAGTCACAATTGATATCTTGAGTCACATCTGCTTGATATAGAACCACATCTATCTGATACCTGAGGCTAAATTTACTAGTAGACCGCAATTGACAAATCAGACCACAACTGCTAAATTTTGTGACTCATCTGCCATATTACCAAAAAACTAGAATTCACTGTCATAGATCGAAAACAAAGAGTTACACCAACATATGAATTATCCTTTTTCACTAATTCTTGGATGGAAACCAAAAAAATTTCTCAAAATTTGCACGATTACATTCTTTACAAATCATTCAGTCATAGTGATAGGTATCCTAGTTCTAGATCTTACTTTCATCCTAGGAGTCTTTATTTCCTTTATAGAGATCATCATTTACAGATTTTAATACAGGAACCTTTCACGCTTTGGATAAACCCTTGATTCAATAAACATTGTCATTGAACCTAGTCATCATATCTTTTTTCCTACACGTGAGTCCTTCCATCTCATCATTCTAGTTTGGGAGCTCACCTTATCTTTTGGTCCTAGTCCTATGAAGGTTCCTTGTCAAAGCTAAATTGAAACCTTGGTTAAGCTTTAGTTGATAGATAACCTCTTTTAGAATCTTCCAAATTGATCACTTAGACCTTTTCATATTTAGACACTATCATCCTAGAATAGCATCATTTTAGACATACCTTATTTTCAGAGAAAATACCTAAAAAAATAGCTACATGCATTCATCCTTTATATTCAAAAAATCCCAAAAACATGGATTAGACTCATAATCATCCATAGACTTAGCTTTTGCATCACTTGCACTTTAAGCTTACATTACATGGTTGAAACAAGATTGAAAAGGAAAGAAAGAGAAAGGATGGTTGATCCGAATGAATTCATCAATCCGTTCTCAAACCCCTTTTCAAGGACATCTTCAACTAGACCTCACAAGAATTTGTTAGACAAATTTGTTACTAGAGACACACAAGGATGCATTGTAGTGGAAGACATATATGCTACTGCACAGGACCTTGAGTGACCTTCCTTTGTAGATGACTATCTAGAAAATGATCTTCAATAATACTTAGCCAAATTGCTAGCAAAAGGTGCCAAGTTACCTCCTAGTTTTGATATCCGTACCCTACAAACTGCATCTACCCAAGGGGCAACTACTACCACTACTAGTTCTACTATACCTCAAGTGACTACTGCTATACCATCTAGAGGACCTACACAGAGTACCTCAATGATACACACATCTCCATTTGGTACACCTACCTTGACACAAGGGCTAAATTTCACCATAGGGTCATCATTGTCCAATCCCTTCGGTCCTCTTGTTGGGAACAAAAAATCTAGAATATCAGCTCCTATACCAGGTGTCAATGTCAGTAGAACTATTCCATAGACAACAACTATACCTAGTGTCAATGTCGCTAGTACTATACCAAAGATTGGGGTATCATCGATAGGAGGCATACCCTCCTTTCAATATGGAAACTGACCCATCACTTCACAAATTCCAAATCAAAACCCATTTTCATAGATTCTGAGTCAAAATCCATTTTCAAAAACTCTGAATCAAAACCCATTCACTAACATTCCAAATCAAAATCCTCTTTACATATTGACATTTAACCAAAACCCATCACAAAACGTTGAATTCCAAAACACATACATAGATCCAAATAATCCAACTAACACATCATTAAATCAGGTTGATGTCCCGCAAAGAAAAATGCATGTACTTCAAACATAAATGGATAACATGGCAGTGTCTAACAAGATAACCTTTTCAACATAGGATTTATGCCCATTTCCTTTCGACAAATCATTGTACATGACACCTTTCCCTCATGGGTATGTCATACCAAACTTTTCCAAGTACAATAGAAAGTGAAATCAAGTTGAACGCATAAGGGAATTTTCCACGATGTGCATAGATGTCTCCTATGACCCCACATATCTTATGAAAATCTTTCCAAGAAGTCTTATTGGAATTGCACTAGAGTGGTTTTCAGGTCTTGACTATGGCATAAAATCAAGGGGTGAACTGGCTCACAAATTCATTAAAAACTTCTCCTTTAACATCGACTATGAGATTAACATAGAAACCTTGTGTCACACTACATAGGAAAAAGGAGGAAAATTTATCACTTTCTTCTAGAGATGGAGAACTATAGTTAGTTGATGTCCTGTCAAGATACCTAAGAAACAAAAGGTCACTATCTTCCAAGAAAACCTCAACCCAAAATTGAGAAGTGACTTGAGGGTACATTGTTCCAAATCCTTTGCAAAACTAGTGGAAAAAGGTCTCATACTAGAAAAAGGTCTCATTAACAAAGGAGAACTTAAGACACCCAACAGAAATCCAATTGTGCAGAACACCCCCAATGATAGAAACAATTTTTGGTCTTAGAATAAAAGCATTACCAATGATGGGGTAGTTGATGCAAAGACTTTACAAGAAGGACTGATCATCACACTTAGAGGAAATAACCCCTCTACCAACACACTCAACATCGTTAACTAAACCCTCAACACTACACAAAACACCCACCAACCACAACAATAGAGAAGATTTCCAAAACATGAGTTCAATCCCCTCAAGGAACCCATCGAGTTAGTCTTCAAACAACTATTGCAGCACAATCTCATACAGCTTCAAGAGCCAAGAAAATACTATCCAGGGAAATTTAAGCCATTTTGGTGGGATAACAATACCTTTTTTGAATTCCATCAGACTAAAGGACATAGCCTACAAATTTTTTGACAACTAAAAAACATCATGCGGGACTTTCTTGAGGACAAAACTATTCAAGTTAGTGGATAGAAACTGACATCTTCAAACACTGATCACAAGGTCTTTTCTAACCCACTACATGATCATGGGAAAGGAAAATCCCCCAGTTTGGGTAACAAGACCAATACTTCTGCCAACTGTGCTAGTGTCAAGCATGATTATAGTGGCCCCATTGCAAATCATATTTGAGTCACTAATGACCATGTCAATACCATTACCATAAACAAGACTCTCGAGTGTGTTGTTAACACTTGTTGAAAAAAGATCACCATCCAAGGTCCTCCATCGTAAAAAAAATCACAGACTTCCAAGCCACAGTATAACTTACTTGATTAGTTGAGGAAGACCCCAACCCAAATCTCCATCTTGGAATTGTTGTGTATCTCCCCTGAACATTAATCCATTTTAGATAAGGATTTACAAAGCATGACTGTTCCTAATGATCTTGATGTCAATCATTTCCAAGAAATGGTAGGTTACCTAACTAATAATCATCATGCCACATTCTCCGAACAAGACTATGCAATTGAGAAGACACATCATAACAACCCATTACATCTTGAAGCCCTTGTTCACAAAACCAAACTTAGACTAGTCCTAGTAGATGGAGGAGCTAAGTTAAATCTTTTCACTTTAAAATTGGTTAAGGAATTAGTCAGAAGCATGTGTGGACACAACCAAAAGTATTGTCATCAAGGCTTATGATGATGAAGAACACAAATCAAAGGAGGTGGTAACACTTCCTATCAGAGTTGGTCCTATAGTTATGGAGACAAAATTCAAAGTCTTGGATCTCACCCTTCCATACAACCTTCTGCTAGGCAGACCGTGGATTCACACTATGAAGGTAGTTCCTTCTACCTACCATCAATGTCTCAAATTTCCCTACAATGGCACTGAAATCATAATAGATGGTGACCCAAACCCATTTCAATATTGTGCCAATCTAAGAGAGATACCCCAATTCCAAGTACCACAAAACCAAGAAGGTTCATCATCCAATTCATCTCGCTATGTCGATCCATCCACTCTTTCTAAAATATCCACTTCGCCACCATTTTATTCCACTCCCAAGGTTGAGATCCAAGACAAGGGTTGTGGAGAATATCACATGAAGAAATCTTATTGTGTTAGTCATCTAGTTTCTCCTAAATCCTATGGTTTACCTACAATATATAGGAGATAGTCAGTGGTCATTATACACATCCCTCCCACAACAACTTTCACTAAATGTGGAGAATTAAGAAAAGAAGCCATAAATGAAGATGATGTGACCTCTTGGTTGTATACAAAAGACAATGAAGAACCTCCCACACTTGCTCACATACCTACACATCAGTATGGTAAGGGTGTTACAATCATGTAGAGCAAGGGATATAATGGACATAGTGGTTTAGGCTTACATCAAGATGGGAGGACTGAACCAATCATTATTTCTAAATGGATGAAAGGCTTAGGGCTTGGGTTTCAACCAATTTAGATTTGCGTTCCTAGTATCACAACACTTTTACTTGAGGAATTAAGTGCTTCTAAAGATATTGAGACATACGATGAACCATCTGACCAACCCTACTGTGATTCTCATGACTCTAATGAATATGAGTGGGATTCTCTATCCTCCACCTTTTCCATGGACCTTGATAAATTATTTGGAGAACTTGAATTATTGATAAAATCCTCACCAAATCCTTTGAATTTATATCCACCTAAGACTTTGACAAAAAAGGATTGGTTTAAACATTACTATTGGGAATCTCTTGATCCTACCTCTTGGGAACTTGATAAATCCATTTCAAATAACCAAACCTTAGCATTAGGCCCACCTTAGAATCCACCTAGATCCAAGCAAAAGAGTAAAGAGGACTTGGTAAGAAATTTTTTTGACTATACGAACAACTCAAATTTTACCTTGACCCCTTTGAACTTTGACAAATTCGATGATGACATACCTTTAGTCTATCCCCAACTCATTGATTGGGACCAAATAGACACACCTATCTCAGACATTTTTGAGAACGACAAAGCAATTGTTGAGTTCCTAGGAGTACGAGAATGCATACCTAGTGGTGATCACAAGGCTGGATTTACAATTGACTTGGAGAACAAGGCATATTTTGGGGAATTTGTTCAACCCTCCAGTCATAAAAATAAGAAAAAGAATTAAAAATATAAAAAATGAGGAGTCTTTAGGTGAAAACCAAAAGGTGCCTTTAGACAATGAAAAAGAAAAAAATAAGGACTCATTCGAAGGTGAAAGCCTCTTTGAGGCACCTAAGGATGGAGGTTTGAACATTCTCCCTATTGCACAGGAAAATTCACCCATGCTAGTTGAAGAATCAGTGGAAGTTAACATAGGCATGAAAAGTAGAGCAGCCAAAATTCTAGAACTTATTTACACAAAGATAGATTAATTTTTCCTAGTCATATGTAGACATTCTTGGGTTGGATTCCAAACTTGTACTACATAATTTTCCCTTACAACCAAGTGTAAAACCATTGAAACGAAAATTGAGGAAAATGCACCCATAATTTGCTTTACTAGTCAAGGATGAGCTGAAGAAACTATTGGACGTTGACTTCGTTAGATCGATCGATTATGAATTGGATTTCCAATCTAGTACTAGTCACAAAACCAATAGGGGGCATCCACATCTATATGGATCTCAAATATATCAACAAGGATTTCCTTAAAGATGACTTCCCTTTGCCCAACATTGACATGATAGTAGACATGACCGTAGGATATGAGATGTTATCCGTTATGGATGGATTTTTAGGGTATAATTAGATCAAAATTTGCAACTAAATACAAACCTAAGACAACTTTCACATGTCCATGGGGAATGTATTATTATAATGTTATGCCCTTTGGGCTAAAAAATGTTGGAGCCACTTATCATCATGCCATGACCAATATTTTTCATGATGTTATACACAATCTTATGGAGGACTATGTGATGATCTTATTGCTAAATCATTGACAAGGACTGATCATTTACTGGTCTTAGACAAGATATTTTAAAGGCTAGAAGAGTATAAAGTGAGACTAAATCTGAAGAAATGTGTGTTTGGTGTGAAATCAAGAAATATTTTGGGATATATCATTTCTAGAAGGGTCATTGAAGTGGATCTAGCCAAAGTAAAAGAAATCATAGACATACCTCTACCAGCTAATCTCAGTCAGCTCAGGACACTACAAGGGAGACTACAATCCATTAGAACATTCATAGTGCAATTAGTAGATAAGATGTAATGCCCCGCCAAGCAATCCCAAGGATACATTACATCAAGCATTTATGGTACCAATTTTTTTAAAAAAGTACTAACATACATCATAATAATCATATATCACATGATATGAAACTAAACATGGGCTACATATAACAAATCCCTCGGGTTTACAAGACTGCATTACTTTTCACAACAACATAATTACATCACATGGATGGTAAGTATGCACCAGTAACCATAAAATAACTTAAGCATGACCAAAACATTAATCAAGGGTTACAATATTACAATACCGCTTCCCAACATGAATGGGGAAGATACAATAAAATAGAATGATACATTTGAAATGAAGGAGTACAAAGCTGCAATACTGGATCCAACTTTGGTACAACTCAGGAGTCACTGCAAGGTACAATTTCACACTTCTCGATCAACAACTGGGGACCCAATGGGATGCATAGCATGTTCCACCCAACCATGTGGACCCGAAGGCCCACCCCCTGTGCTAAGAGATGACAAGAAGGAACCCCAACTAAACCATCATACAAAACAAGGATACAAGACTTCACAATAAGATCCACAATAACATAAGGAAATCTCAGCACAAGATATAACCAACATAAGATGTGCCCATCATAAGGAATAACCAATAAAGCATCAACTTACAAATTCCAACATGTGCTTCTAGAGACTCAAGAATATCATAGAGGGAAACAAAGCATACTTGGTTGTTTTAAGGAAGAGTGCCATTGCAATGTTGCATGGGTTACCCTGGTGAATATTCCTAGGCCCTGGCCCCCAACTTGGGCTACCCTAGTGACCTCTTACGAAACCCAGCCCCACATGCATTCCAATGCGGCATCGATTATCTTTCATAAGGACAAGACAATGATTTTTCCATTCCAGGCCTTCTCAACTCATCTCAAGCCCATACAAGCACTTGAGTCATGAGTGAGGCATTCACTTATATCTTGTTAATGTGTGATTCTATCCAAAACCCCTAATTAAATATTAACGTTTTCACTTGATTAATAAACTTCCAATGAGTTACCCTAAGACCACTTCCAGGTCTCGGCCCCCATTGAAAGCCACTCCCCTTATGAACAAAAAAACTCAAAAGACACTATCAGAGTAAGCCCCCATGCACAACATATAAAGTCACAAGTTAAATTGCATTAAACAAGGCATACACCATCCTACTCAAAATCTTCATAACGAAACTATTTTCAAGTGCAAGGCTAAACCCAATCATCAAATGGATCATACGAGCAATAGTTCACAAAGAACCAAAAGTGAAGGCCAATAATAAAGCAACACCTTTCTTTCTCTTTCTCTGGAAGACTGATAAATCACTAAAACAAGGGTTTCCCAACAAGGTGGCAACAAAACTTGATCTCAAAATCAACTTTAACCTCAAAATCAAACAATCACAAAGTCAAATCTTCACAAAAGTCCATTTATCACAACTAGGTTCCCAACATTATCTCATAACATTACTCCAAGTCAATACATTAAACCTATCATTTCAAAACCAATCACAAAAGGAAGACATAACTTCCTAGAACCATTGAATTCAACCATTAAATTTACTGACACCTCAAAGGATCATTTAAAATAACCAAGAAGTTAAATATCTCAATACATATTTTATCACACTCAAAATACTAACACCAACATATCAAAAGTAATAAACTTCAAAGAACAATTGAACCATCATATATCATAGCTTCAGTTGAGAATTGTGACTTGCAATCTATGATTTCATGCAATCAATTTTTTTTTGGAAATCCAAATAGCATTGCTTTTGAACAACTCAACAGTACTCACCATTTAAATACCAAGAACCTAACATTTCCACTAGAATACAATGTTTATTGAGGCCTTGGTTAAGGTCAGAAAATCCAAGAGAAAGAAATCACTACAAACAGGGATGAGCAGTAATTCATGCCCAGACCAGGCACTCTAGTGAAACCATGCAACATTGCATGCACATGCGTGTAATGCATAAACTCTTAAAGACGTATACAGGCATATATGAGAAAGTTTTCATTCTTAAAAAAAAATCACGCCTATTAAGAAAAGCATCTGTTGAAAAATAGATTACACTAAGATAAGCATCCCATGACTGTTCAAAACAAATTAAATTAGATGATTTTTCTCTTTCTTTTTGACTCTTCATGTTTTCATAAATTGACTTTCAATCCATATCATATGATGGGAATTGCTGGAGTACTGAGTGTTGCTCATCTGTGTGTCATTCACAGTGCTACTGTGGAAAACACTTTATTTTAAGACAGTGATGGTGCAGGCACATTCCATGCTTTTGATCATACTGAAGCCAAAGAAACTTATCATATGGTCATTGCAAATCATTTCTGTGTATGTGTATATGTGTGTATAATTATCTGCATACATAACATGGTATGGTTCATGAAATATATCATGCTGTGTTGCTCCATATTTGGAATAATGTAAAAAAAAGAAAAAAAATGTCAACCCGATGTCACTATTTGAAATGTGATCATTCACTCTGTGTATCTCTCACATAATCAAGCACAACATTGCAATGTGATCACACAGTGTCTAATATGATCAAGAAAATTGTACCTGTAATGTGACCAATATTCAAGAGCTCTGTAATTGTAATGTTATCAAGCATTCTAAATGGCCTGTTATAAGTAGCACTAATAGCTGTGATATCAGGCATGTAGGATGAGCTGTCTTCTAGAAAAGAATTACTTTACTGATTTGCAAATTTGCCAAATAAGATTCTTTAGGTCAAGAGATAGCCCCTTTTTTTTTAAACCATAGCATCAACTTGAATTTAAAGTTGTCTATACTCGATTTTAGCTTTTTCAAGCATAGAGGGATTTTCTTCTTCCTGTGATTTCACATGCAAGATGATGGTTGATTTTGTTGTATAGTGAAACTTTGGCAAAGTATGCTTCTAGAAACCAATCAATAGCCAATTTTCAGGTCAAAGCATGAACCTGAATTCAAAATCTTGTTTAGATTTGACTTCTATTTCTTTCCATCTACAAAATTATTTGCTTATTCCTATGGTTTCAGGAAGGCTACTAAATTCTGTACAATGCCTCAAATCTAAAGGATGTAACAGTTATAGGTTGCCAAGTATATTAGAAACTAAATATTGGAATTTGGAAATATCGCCATCCACTTGCATTGTTATCTTTATTGAATTCAGATTGGAATTCAATACCAAGGCCATCAAAAGAATTAAGGAGGTTATCTAAATTTATAAAACATCTCGTTGTGTTCAACTGCAGTAGCTGCATTAACTTGAAAATGATATCAAGGGAATATGTGATCTCTACATTGCTCTATTTTCAAGTACTACAGATGTGCATAAAACAAGGATATTTAATGACTATCATTCACAGCATAAAGCGCATTCAACAGGGAAATTGTGCCACGGCTGGGTATAGCTACCAAGGTGGACAATTAATTCCAACAAAGGGAGGGCGGTGTAACATGATAAGGGAATACACAAGAATTGTAGGGACTAAGGGGCCAAACAAAGAAGGTAATGGATCTATAGAACACAACGACATCAACAGATATATATGTTAATATATTTGAAATTGATTAAGTGGTATCCTCAAGCTTCTCAGTTTGAACAAATTGTTCATTAATGGCATCGAAGTAGACACATGACCAAGCTTCTTCCTTGTTTGAAATGGTTATGATTGCATAAATAGAATGTGAGAAGCCAATTCCCTTCAATCTTGTGGATAACATTTGGGATTTCACAATGATGCAAGTATACGTAGATCTCCATGGTGGCTAGAATAAAGACTTATCAGAGGATACAATTGCAATGGTGATGTAATTCCTACAAACTTCAGTAAATATGCAGACCTACATGCAAATACACATAAATGGTTATATAGCCCTATATGTGGCCTTCAACATTGAGAAGATCAGAAATACAAGGCTATCAAGACATAATTCCTGAGGTGGAATGAACCCAACTTCATTGATTCTCAAAGGAGAGGGTTAGAACATGGGTCGACGACAAAGCTCTTAATTAAATATTTCTACTTTAAGATTGATTAACACGTTCAAAAAATAAATCAATTCAAGAGAGAATTATTTAATAACCGAAGCAAAATAACAAGACGACAGTACTTCCTCCCTTCAAGAACTCATACAGTGCATAAATTAGAGTTTGGAAGCAATGGGAACACTAATTATAGGATATTTATGATATTTACAAAAATGTTACAGGGGAGTTCTACTCAAACCATTCCAATTTACGATTCCAAATAAGAGTCAACAGAGTTGCAAGTTAAACAAAGGAACCTGATTGAAACGATTAGCTGGGCTGGAAGTTTGATACAGGGCTTTGTTGTAACACCAGTTTCCAATCTTCTGAAAACACAGCACTCCCAAAACCCCAATCCCCAAAATCTCCAGACTTCCCAACGAAATTTTCCAGAACCTTCCCCGACAGAGCTAAACAAGAAACTCTTCCCCATAAACTGATTGCCCCAATAAATATATCTTGATTGCAGGATACACACACCAGGATTCATGAGGAAACTCTCCAGATCTACCTAGGGATGACTCCTTCTCAACTATCTCTTCTTTTTTTTTTAAACCCATTGTTACATGCCTAAAAAAAATGCACAAAGTGACATTCTCTAGACAAGAGGCGGTTTCCAGAAGGAATGTAGTTTACATGGTGTGTTAATTAGAAAGAGTGGTTTGTTTGAGTGGTGGCACATGCAACCATACTCCATTAATTGCTATTAATAATCACTAAATGCCTATCACCCGGTAATACCCCTTTTTTTTAATTTTATTCTTTTAGATAAATTCTAATTTATTTCAATTTAACCGTTAATAATATTTTATTAATAACTTTTATTTAAATTATCGTATTACCTCAAACACAAAATAAATCAATACCAAACCTCTCTTAAATTCATAGCAAGGCAGAAAGCATCACATGACGACACAAATGGAGGGGCACTACAATCTCATCTGTTTGAGGCATTTTGAACATCAACTTAGTCATTTCTTCATTGCATTTTTTCATGAGCTTCTTTATCGTATTGAAAGGGTTTGCTGAATAAGTGATGTCATCATTACAAAATATTGACTGCACCTCACTATGGATGCTCTCCTATACTACTGGTGCCTTTTCCTGATCATTCGATTGCAAAAAGAATATTAAAAACATTATCGAAATTAACCCAAAAAACTTATGAAAAAAATATAATAATAAAACATTTTGCTCGTATCTAATTTGTACAATTACAATGAGGTAAACCTGTCGGTAGAAGCAGCGAAGATACATCGATCTGTGTTCTAGGCTAGAGCCTTCTCATACAATCAATGTCCCCCTGTAACAAAAATTAAATATAAAAAACATTACCAAAATGAAACCAATAGACTTATGAAAAAAAACATAAGAATAAAATGGTATATTGGAGTCATTAATTAGGTTGGGTAAAATGGTACATAGTACGTACCACCCCCATAGTAACTATGTTTGTAACTAAGTGATTCAAATTGTATTTGATTAGCAACTCTTCCCCTGTAGTTATTGATTTTATCGCACATACGAATACCCAGTTTCCCTCGTGCACCTCGAATATGCAATTGGGTTGCTTATTTGTTGACCCAAGTCATGTACTATTTATAAACCCTACAATATTCACTGATGCTTTTGGCCTTCTGTTAATGTACATAGCCACTCCTTTATTTTGATCCTTATCTTTTAGTTGTATATAATTTACTAACATTGCATACCTACGCATACTTCGTGTATATCGAACCAGTTACATCCAATCTTTGTAACTGTAACAGGGTCCAACATACTTCATCAATTTAGTAATTTTTTCATAACAGACCTTTATGCCATCCATGCAAAATAGGCCCAAACCATGTAATAAGGATGGTGCTATGCGATATATCCTCTCGTTGACACAAAAATCGGTGTTTATTGGAAGTTCCTTGGAGCGCCATTGTTTCGTAGATGTTTGTACCTCAAGGGCACCTCGGCGTCCCATATGCTCTCATCATCATAAGGAACATGACCCCCCTTGATGAAAAAAATTCCATGCGTTTACGGAATTTTCTTCTAATATTTTTGACCTCTAGTTGATCTCCCTCTTTTAGACATACTACATGTCTCGCTTTCCTCTTCTCTTCCTAAATTTCCCTCACTCAAGGAAGACAAAGCTGACAAATATCTATTTGGTGGTACCTGCACTCATAAGGATGTTGGAAGAAGTTCTTTCATGGTGATGTGATCCCAAGGTGACATTATGATTAATCTATCATTTCATCGCTAGAATTTCACAGGTTATAAGGTAATCAAGTCTTGATAGATTGCAAGCTATTGTTACTACCGTCCAAATGTGTCCATCACAAATCAAATCTACTTAACATTTTAACTCCCAAACTTTGTACAAGTGTTAAATTTGACTATGGTCCACTAGTTACACAACTAAGGCCTCAAATGTATTCTCTAATTGTAATCAAAGGACTTTTTCTCTTCATTCAAGTAAATAAACTTGAAGGGAAACACCACCAAGTGGTTTATTGGACACCTACATGACTAAAAATATGAAAATTTACATTTAATTTCCATATGTCTAAGTGGTTAACTTGGGAGGGAGTTATTATTAGGCTGGTTAAGTCATCATGAAGTTTGCTTTGTAATAATTTTTTAGGTGTATTAAATCTTCCTATGTTTAATTGCTAGGAGAATTTTAGTATGTTTTAAGGTGGGATGATTGATGAAAGATCCCAAAGAGCCTTTCTCCATGGTATCCAGGTACACATAGCAAGGGTCTTCTCTTATACGGTTGGACATGATTTAAAGAACTTAGCTAGGAATTATTCATTTAACCTAAGGTTTTCTCATAATACCATCATTGGAAAAGTATGATCAAATTCTTCTATTATGAAGAATTGGTCTATGTTCCTCTAGTAATCACTATAAATGTTTGTAAGGATAAAATGACTAATTGCATCAGGTAGGAGAGAATCAACTTTGATTTCTTCAAAGATTATATTCCTCTATTCATAATTTTTAAGGGTTGTGTGTGAAGGAGGTTATCACTACCAAGAAGGGAGGAGACCTTTCCTTGTATTCTTTTATAATTTTCATTATTCTTATTTATTTTATACCTACATTTACAAATACACATACATATGTATTTACTGTTTTCATTTATTTCTCATGTAGTTTAATAGTTTGATTGATTTCATATTATATGTGCTAAAGACTTTAGAATTTCAATTACATTAATTTATGGATATGTTGTATCTATAACACTATAAAACCATATGCTCTTTGCATTTACACTTGCATTTAGAAATACACATTTATATACATAGATATAGATTTCTTTAATGATATGTTGCATTTATTGTTCTAGGAGAGCATCCAGTAATTGCATTTACATTTACATTTAAAAATACATATACATACATATATATGTGTGTGTGTGTGTGTATGCATATCATTTATATTCAATGTTCATAAACAACCCATTAGGTTTGCACATGGATAAAAAATCATAAAATCAGATCTCCCATACATGTTTTGTTGAAACCTAGGCTTGAACCTCTCATTTCACATGCTTTTCTTCACAAAACTATTGAGGACAGTAGCTATATCTTCTTTATTTCTCACCCTACACCCTATTCATGCATCCTACAATTACAACAGTATCCATGGGGCCTCTTACACAAGCTACAGTAATCACAAAAAGTGTAAGAGCCACTTTATATCATCTTTGGACTACAAAACCCTAAAA
>VDFB02001551.1:0-13485 GCA_007258455.2 Sequoia sempervirens | reverse complement strand
CATCAATGACAGAGAGAAAAAATGAGACAATTTTCTTTTGACAGTCTCTCTTACAAAAAAATATTATACCTTAAAATAATGAAAGCCCATCTAGCCCCCTACTTTCTTCACCCCGTTACTCAACAACCCATTCTTCCCAACAAATCTAGAATATCCATGAGGTGGTGCATACATCCATAGATGAGTGCACCTTTTTGGGATTGATGGTATATGGTGTTTGATAGTCCCCCACATCCTAATTGGGAGTGCCCATTGTATTTTTTGATAAAACTATATGTAGAGTTTGTTTTAGGGAAAAATCCAAATTATTTTGATTTTAGATAATTTCAGGGTGTTGTTGGTGGAATGCCACAATAGAGGTTAGGTGTAAGGGTTGATCCCCAATGCCTTGTGCATGCACAAACCCTTGTTTTTTCTCCTAGTGCTGCCATTTTAACACTTGTACATCATCGAGCTTTGGTCTTAGCATTAGGTTCCCTTAGTACACTCATAGGAGACCTTGATTAACATGCTTTTGTGATAGCAAGTGGGGAGCATAGACACAATGATCATGGATTTTTTTATGCAGCTAGTCTGAGTACCACTCTAGGAGTGTCGAGGCTTGTCCCCCATATATGTAATAGTTGTCATCAAGTATGCTATGGACCTGATCAGGCCACACCTAGTTCTAGTGGATGGGGAGATTTTGGTAGTTCATCCGGTTGCATCAAATCATTTGTAGAGTTTCTTACAGTAGACCATCACCCTAAGGACACTGTGAAATATGTATAAATATGCATCTATGTACATTCATTTATAAGAATTTTGATGGATGTATATATCAAATAAAATTTTGTAATACATTTTAACAATCAAATTGTTTGGTGTACAAATGACACTAATGATGGGGTAATCATCTGTTCCATGAGTACATACATTGACACCGGTCATACTCGACAACCCTTATGGGGTATTTTGATTTCAAATTTTAAAATTAGATATGAAATCATAAATTTAACTTGAGTTTTAAAATTATAATTGAATCACATATATGTTTGAAATATTTATGTTGGTTTAGGTGAGTCAATTGACATCCAAGTCGATTACTCCTGAGGGATTGTCAACCACTCCTCCACTATCGAGCGTCATAGATCAGGGGCAAGTACATTCATATTGTAAATTTGTTTAAAGTTTATATTAGTATAGTTACAATTTTATGAATTTTGAATTCACTAGATATATGAAATACATGCATGTACACTTGTAAATATTATAAGTGTTAAATGTCTATGTACATATATGTCTAGGTTGATACCACAATAAGAATGGGCATCGGGAAAACATTTGACGTTGCAGCTACTCATGAGGCTACTGATTTCTAGGTTGTTTACAAAAATTTCTACACAAAATGTGCAAACTTGAATATATATATAAACCTAATTCAATTGTACATTCTTTAATAATGATCTTGTAGGAATTTGTTAATGCAACTTTCAGCCCTGACCTAGACATGGTTACACCAACAGGAGGACATGTAGAGCAGCCTCTAGATCAAATGGTAATTTAAATTTTTTATTATATTTAAAGTCAATTATAAATTACATATTTTGAATATAACTTAAATTTCAAATTTCAAATTGAATATATACATTATATGAGATTTGTTACATATTCCTTTTATTTTATAGCATGAGACACATCTTGTAGTTGAGCATGTACAGACAGGTCCTGGAGAAGAGCCTGGTGCACAACCTTAGAATATGGTACAATTAAAATATGATAAATTATAAATTAATTTGAATTAAATAAAGTTTAATTGTAGAGTTGTACATCTAATTTCAAATCTATTTGTTTTGTTTATGTAGATTGATTTAGAGAATTTAGAGGTTGCTCCAGGTGCACCTAAGCATCTAGATGTAGATATGATGATAATTTAATTTTATGATGGATTATAAATTAAATTGTCATTAAATCACTTTTCATTGTCTTACATTTGATTTCATCTTTTTATTGTACAAAGTATTTGAGGTCATCTACATAGTCCACATAGTGTGAAGAGGTCTCTTGATTATAGAGACAATACATGACCTAGAAATATGTGATTTTATGTGTTATATTTGTTTATTTCATGGACTATATTTCTGGTTTCTCATGTACTTTGTTGGACTTTATATTTCATGGCTCAAGTACTTAGTTGGAATTTATTTCATGCACTTAATATGTTACATAAATTATGGACTTTATTATTGTTTGAAATTTTAATTTACACATGTACATTTATGCATTTTATGTTCATAGTCAAGAGATTAATATAGAACATTAATGTGAAATTTAGTGATCTCATACATGATATTAATATAGGAAATTTTAATATTTATACTTTACAAATTTAGTGATCTCATACATGATATACATGATATGTGCATTCAATAATTAATGATAATTACTCAATTAACTTATTCAATTCATGTCAATCAATAATTAGTCAATAAATCATAATTTACAAACAAGAGCAATCTATTTATATACCAGAAAGGATAAAATTTTAAGAAATAAACAATACCATAGAAGATTAGAGAATAAAAGCATTAATAAATTCTATAAATAATAACATCTAACACTAATTTATAAGTTGTCAAAACAAATAATGGAGTCTTAAGGGGATTGTCTTAAAGGGTTATAATATGTCTTAAGTGGATGTCTTAAGGGTTTTTATGTGGGTCTTAAGGATGTCTGTGCTGGGATGTCTATAAGTAATAGGAAATTTCTTAAGGAATGTATCTAGGGCTTCACATAATGTCTTAAGGATATAATTGATTTAACAATAATGTATGCACGATATTTAGTGATTATACAATTTGACATAAAGTTTAAAAGTAGGAAAACATGCACATTTAACCAACATAATATATAGAATATTGATTTGATACATAGAAGTACATAGAGTATGTTTAATTCTATAAGTATGTATGTACATATATGCCGCCTCAAACACAATTTGGACATGCTATCTCAAGAATGATCTCAAACCTATGCCTAGAATGGTAGGTCATCACACTACCCTGAGCATCAGGTATGTACAATAACTGAAATCATCTAACATACATTTTTAATTCTGAGTATAAAACTATCTATATGTACAAACTCAAGTGACATACTTAAAAGCATTCCACACATGTTTAGAAGTTGAATCCACATCCTCTCCTTTGTTTCCAAAGTATGAGATCAAATGCAATGATATTATGATACAAAAATTAAAATAAATCAATTTGAATCCATTAATGTACAAGCAATATTAATATAAATCAAAAACATGTATTTAAATATAGATTTGAACATAATTACTTATTTTCACCAAGTGATCATGTTTTTAGCTTAACTACATGGACTAGACTTTTATTTTATGCTCTTATGGGATGTATAAAAAGGACAATTTAAATCAATTTCAACTAATAAATAAACTTGGACCAATGTTGAACATATTTAATACTTTAAAAAGGATGCACAAAACTAAACTATATTTACTTGTATTTACTTATTCCATTGTACCATGTGCATCCTCTCTTTTTTGCAATGCATTGATGATTGCCTCATGCTCTTCCATAGAAATTGACCATAGCACTTTTTAAAAGGTCTTCCATGATACCTCTCTAGCTCTACTCTATTTCACCACTAAAAATGTAAGTAATGGGCAAAATTTTTCATGTGTTTCTATAGTCTTCGAATGTAATTGCCCTTTGTTCTTAGGTATTTTTCAGAGGCTATGCCAAAAACCAATTACCAATCCTATTGGAAAAAATGTTCAAAAACCATCATCAAATAAGTTCTCAAAATTTTCTTAAGGGGATGAAAGACTTGTTCTAAAAATTTTCTTAAGGGGATCTAAAACTTGCTATTGAAATTTTCTTAAGGGGGTGTCTTAAGGGGATCACTATACCTGTTGGGTAATGAAAGCCATCATCATCTTCTTGAGGTGTTATTAGCTTATGTTTAGTTTCCACACAATGAGCCAACCTATATTCTATTTGCTCTTCATTCCCTTCAGGTGCAATAACAACAAACACATGTCATGTCAACAAAATTTGATTTAATAACTTTTGCATATCCATATAAATAATTTAGTATTAAAAAATAACTTAATAAAGTGAAATAAATTGAATTAAAATTACCTTCTTGTACATAGTCTGAAACATGGTCAAAATCTTCAAATGCAAACACTTGATCATTTTCTTCAATAGTTCTTTCATATTGATCATGTGCTTCTATAGGTGTCAACAATCTTTGTTCGCAATGTTCAACCCATTCTATATTTTCACATGCTTCCCAATCTCTTGAGATACAAAACTAGCAAAAACATACAAGCTCCTTTGTCCAAATAGTCCATGTGCTTGCTATCATACTCATAAATGAATTCCATTTAGTCGATCCACTGATTGTCTCACAATCAACTCTAGGTACAATTTTCTCTTCTTCCACCAACCGAAAGAATCAATGAACTATATAGTAATCACCCGAACTAGGTGCAGATAATATTCTATTACACCAATTCACAATCTCACGTGCATCCTTAAATTTTACTAAATCCTCAAATTTTAATTGTTCTCTAGAAATAATTCTTTTGACACATGCACCAACTCCATCATGTTCTCCTTTATCATGCCCAACTTAAAAAAAACTCCATATATGCTGGACATTAAGTTCCTTGTGAACCCTACTTAACCAATAGAACATTTGAGCATTCTTGAACTACCCCATACAATTATTTGACCATATGAGGTGTTCTTTCATCTAGATTCCTCTTTCTCTTAAATTTCTATAAAATATACTGAAACAGTATTGAATAAACTCTATCGAGTGTAACCGATTGTCACTCAAATAAAAATGATACTCCTTCAAAAAAATTCTATCATCCTCAGTGGTATCATCTACATGTCTATAAACAATATGGACAAACATAACTACTTGCACTGAATTATAATATTGATATTGAATTTCCTTTTGTGGAACGAGAGTATAATTCTCCACAAAATCAACCATTGAAAGTATAGTACCAATTGGAAATGTGTTTCTACATGGACAAAATTGGCCATCAAGCCATTGAGCATGTTTAGAGTGCATGACATATTTTGGTACAATTTTATTCTTAAATTCGCTCATGAATCATGCACACTAACTTTTTCTATAACTAAATCACAACACTTTCCTATTTTTGCATCTTTTAAAGAATAGTGAACATTCTTAAATATTTTGAAATCTACTAATTGTTTTCCAAAATCATGATCAACATTTTCATGTAAACAAATTCTTAAAAATGAAAGATTTCCACAGTTAATGCATTATCTAGAAATACAAGAACTTAAATAAAATAATTTATCATTAGATTTTTCACAAAAAAAACTTGAAATAAACTCTCTTATTGCTTTAGGTGGCATATCAATACCACACTCCTATATAATCATGTTAGTATGAAAGGTACAATGTATATATCAAAAAACATCATAAAAATAATGAAATTGAACATGTATTTTACAACAAGAAGATATTTGTTGCTTATTAATTTTTACATACCAAGGTTTACATTTTTCAAAAGACCTTTGAATTATTTTAATATAACTAGGTAATGTTGAATCACTATAAAATTTTCTATAAAATTCAGTTTGTGTTATATCTAATAGGTGTTTTGGGTGAAGATCACAAACTTTGGACGCCACCCTTAATTTTAAAACATCTCTAGAATTAGATGAAACCCCAGTATTATCATGCCAATATTTTTTGATCAAAGATTTAATTTCAACATTCAATTTCATATGAGACCTCGGTAGTTGTCCACTGAAACTCCAACATTGATTGATAGGATCATTTTCTATACTTTCTCTTCTTTTTTCCGCTCTTAGCAATGTTTTAGGATGTATTTTTAAAACTTCACTAATATTGCTTACCATTATTTTATTCAAAGTTGCTTTATTAACTATAGCAGTTGTTATAGCTCTTGCTACATTTTTATCTTTAGATCAACTATTTTTTCCAATAGATTGAATGGAACTAGCAACAGTAGACATAACATGTTTTAATGATTGATCTTTTCTTTTTGGTTTAACATAAAAGCCTAACCTATTCATTACTTTCCTCATTTTTTGCATTCTCACCAATTGCATCATTAATTGACATTGAAATGCAAATTTTTTACGATAAAAAAGAATTATATATTCTCATTTGTATATGTCTTTTATTTTCTCCAAGAAATTACCTTGTGAAGAAGATTATCAAAGTATTTTTATTAAATTCAACATCATATCAGATTCCCATCTTCATTTCATCAACAAAAATTTTCATTTCTATCACTCAAAAATGATTTGCTTATATTTTCAAGAAAATGATCATTCCATTTTCATTTGCAAATAAAGATTTTTCTTTTATTTTTCCAAAAATTCTATAAAAGTTTCCATCTCCGAATATCATCAATGTCACCATCATGGGTCCAACATTCGGTAAAACTTCACATACAAATTCTACCATTTCAACAATAGGGATTGCATATTGAAAAATTCTCCATAGCACTCAAAGAGGGATTTGAAGACATAGTAGGACTTGTTTGTATAATCATATTTTTCTCCAAATTGACTCCTTGAAAATTAGCTTCAACTACAACCATGGTATCCTCAATGTTTTCATCTTCAATAGTTATGAAATTGGATGCTCCACCATCATTCATTGATTTCCTTCTCATTTTTCTTTCTCTTTGTCTTTGTCTCTCCTCTTTATTTGCTTCAACTTCTTAAGGAGTCAATGTCTTCATTCTCTTATTATGAGCTTTAGCTCTGCTATTTCATTAAATTCCCAATAAAATGAAATGCTATTAGGCGTAAATCCTTCAAAAAGACCAATCCAAAATTCAGTTGAATACCTATTAGGACAAAGTTCTTCCTCTCGTGTTCCTAAAAATAAGTAGAAAACTAGCACAATTCCACTTTAAAAATTATTTTCTTCATTCCTTATTTGAAAAATTCAATTGATATTACAAGTTGAAGACCTTTTGTTCCTCCAAAAAAGCACAAAAATAACACAATTCCACTTCAAAAATGGTGTATATGATGCCTCGTTTGAAAAAATCAACTAAAAATCAAGTTCACCACTTGTAAATACAATAGCTCATGAAAAAATAGTTTAATTTTACTACTCTTTACTTCATATGAAGCTGTAATTCAAATATTTTAAGCAGTAATTTAAATAAAGAAAATGGATCCCATTTATAAAACCAAGATCCCACTATAATCAGATTTCTGCCTTCGATCTGACTTGGGGACTACTGCGGGGAAATGGATCCCATTTACAAGCTTCTCCAATGGTTTGAATGTTTATAACCAAAGAATGGGATCCATTATAAAACTAGACCCATTTTATGGTGCCATCATCCCTGCTTTTTTAAAATTCACCGCCAGCTTTGGTGGTTGGCTTTTCCTGTGATCTTGCCTGTATGATTGAAATTACTAGCCTTCAACCCAGTTTCACCCACAAGTTGAAGGTCCTACAACAATGTGTTAGAGAAAAATAACGGGATCTTCGGAAGATATGGCTAATGATTTTTGGCAGAATTTTTGACAAAATTAAACCCGATTTAGATGATAGCTTAAAATTCTAAATATGTAAAATTTTACAATTATATTATTTTTCTATTTTTCTTGTTCAATTTCTAATTAAATTGGTCCATAAATCCTAAATATTTCTGGTTTTACTATTTTAATAACTTCATCAACATAAGATTTGACATACGATTGAATAAGAACAAATGACACCTTTTCAATTTGAAAAAAATAATCAAAATGGAGCAAGTTTAGGTCATCTTATGCATGTCATACATGATGATTTTTCAAAACGACAAATCTACCTAATAAAAATTTAACAAAAAAAATCAATAAAAAATTACAAAAAAATATCAAGAACAAGCTTCAGTGAGTCACAAATCTTTTCCAAAAAGGATTTAGAAAAATATGATAATTTAAGTCAAAATATGGATGTCGTACATGTGGATGGTATGGTAAAAAAAAGTGACTTTTAAACAATTGTTTTTAGAAATGCCTATTGAAACTCAATTTGTACAATTTGGGTATTGAAATAACTAGTGTTCGAGCACTAAATTTTATGATTAGTGAATTTTTAAAATATTTCTTCTCTAAGTGCTTCAAATTTTAAGGTCAAATGTGTCAAATTCTAAAAATCAGGAAAAAAACTTCCACTTTTTGGCCAAAATGTGGACTCAACTTCTTGCACACATCCCTAAGGTATCTTTGAATGAGCTCTGGAAATATGGAAAATAGATAAACTCTCTTGGAGTGTTCTTCCATCTCTTAAATGATAGAGAAACCTTACCCTATTTTCATAGGTTTGAGCAAGATACCAAAGAATGTGGTTCCTCAAGATTATATGAATGGTAGCAAAATATTGATGATTGTGGTTAACCTTAAAATTGAATTGAAAGCTTTCTTTTATAGAAAGCCCGATTATATGAATGATGAGGTATTATGATCAATGGATGACATTAATTGAGAAGACAATAAATAAGGATGTGAAGAAGTGACCATAATCCAAAAAATTAGGTAAAAAATAGGGCTTGTATAAGAATAGACAAATTAAAAAAACTGTAACAATTATTTAATTTAGTAGAGGGAAAATGGATAATTAAATAATTAAAAATAATTATTTAATTATAGAAGAAAAAAGGGAAATGATATATTAAATAATTTGGAACAATTGTTTAATAATAGGAGGGAAATGGTAAATAAATAAATAATTAGAAAAAAAAAAATTATAGATAAGGGGAAATAATAAATAATTAAATAAATAAGAATAAATTTAATGATTGAACTAAAGGGGGTGAAGATTAATTAACTAATTGAAAATAATTTATTGAATTATAGATGAGAAAAGAGAATAATTAGTGACATAAACAAATTAAAATTTACTTAATTAATCAAAAGAAGAATAATTATTAAATGAATTAATTAAATAATTAAAATTATTCAATTAATAGAAAGTATCCAAAGTAGTGAGAAAATGTTGCTTGAAAGCTCAATACATGTTTTAGTGTTTACAATTTTTCCCTCTTTGGTATAATGTGATTTTGAGCATTGTGTTAGAATAATTAGGAAAATTCAGCTTAGGAATTGCCCCAATATTCCTTGGCATGCCCTAGTTAAGGAAAGATAGGATGATGCCCCCTCATGAGAATTGATAGGTATGAGCGAATATTCACACAAGAAATGTTGAGTAGAATAAAATGTTAGAAAGAAGTGAAGAATAGTTAGATGAATGGAATAAAATGAGAGCTTGTTGATAAATGTTGAGCTTTAAGTTTATTACATAATTATCATCATGGAGAATTTCTAGAATGAAAATGGGGAACGAGCACCAAGGTCTGACATAGACCATTGTATGATATGTTGTCCATTGTGCCTTGATGTAGACTAGTAACAACAAAAACTTGTTGGAATATGTGAGGAAGAAACCATAAGGCATGTTAGTCCTTTAATGCAAGAAAGTGTTAGATGACCTTTAACTTGCATATGATATTTTGATTATGCCAAATGGAACCCAATCACACAAAAGGAACTTAGTTTTCCAAGTCATATTACCAAGAGAAACTGCAAAGAACAATCAAAGAGAAAAAGGGTCATGATCCATCATCACTCCTCTCATGAACGGTAGAATTCTTCAAGCTGTATAGTAACATTACCAATGAAAAATAAAGAAAAATATAAGAAAAAATTGACCAATGATTTAATAACAATTTAGATCTTCTTACCAATCAATGATTGTTTGTATGATAGGATTTTGGATATAAAGTATGGTTTCAAGAGATGGAAAATTTCACACAAGAAACCAAGTCTAGTTTCCATAATGCAACATCTTGTATAAGATATATGGATAGGATTGCATCTAGGGTATGTCTAGGATCATCATGGAAAAATAGGCCCTTAAGTGGCAAAAAATTCAAAAAAATCAGAGTTAGGAAACTAGACCTAAAAATTTGAATAAGTTATATATATTATTTCAAAAATATATAAGAATAGAATATGTAGAAAATTGAATGTAGTTTCTAAACTACTTCTAGGCTTATTTTTTAAAATAATCTATTTGTTGAAATTTTAAAAATTCCAAATGTAGTAAAGACTTAAATTCCCAAGGAAAAAATAAGAAGCTGTGTGTCCTGGCCTTAACCACCCTAACCAAAAATAAGTCGATAATATTATTTTATAAGATTTTACAAATAATTAGAGGACTCTATGCCCCAATGTGATGCCATTTTCTTGCAATTTTTCTCCAATCCAACAATTACCTTCATAAGTTTCCTTTATTACAACCTAAAAAAATATATAAATACTGTGATGTTTCCACACCTTAACTTGGTCAAGACTTCATGAAATTCATTTTTTTATAATCCTATAGTATGCGAAGCATAGAATGTGATGTATGTTTTAGATTCAAATAATGTGATAATATTTCAAAGCTATAGATGTTTTTCAATCAGCCTATCAATCAGGACTTTAGTCATAATTCAAATAGAAAATGAATAATGTTTATTTATTAAATTCAAAATAAAGCATAAATTATATTGGTGGAAAGCTAAGAATCTCCTTTAAAAATCCTTTTTCTTTCATCAATTTTGGGTTAAAAAAAATTGTTAGCCACATACCCTATAGATACCCATCATATCGCCACTTTTTGGCCCATCATGATCCTACACATACCCTCTAGTTTCAAGAATGATACACCTTGTATAAGACATCAAGTTTTGTTTCGAGGGTGCAAAAACTTGTATACGACACATGATAGCTAATTGATGATGTCTTATTTCAATAATGAAGCTTGTTGTATAAGACATCTATTCTAGTTTTGATGATGTAAAAATCCTATATAAGAAATCTTGATTGCAGATAAGGATCGTCTTTTCTTCACAGGGGGAAAAAATGTTGTGTAAATGATATCATCCCTTGAGATAATAATCTTATTTTGTCTTGGAATCCTGTGTAGAGTGCACAAGAGAAAATCATCCTTTTGTGTTGTAGAAATAAGTACCCTTCGCTTGACAGGGGATTAATTCATGATAAATTGGACTTAATAATTCCCCGATTTAGGTGTTGTGAGGCATTTTATGCATTCATACTAGGTCTTAGACCATTTTAAATGCATTTAATGATTTATTGTAAAGGTGTTGTAAAGTATTGTAAAGGACTTTCATGCTTTTCTAGACTTAATAAACCTAATTCTCCCTAATTCAACATTATAGAATGTGTTTACTAATATTATTACATCAATTTAGAAGGATTTTAAAACAAACTTAATGATAAACTAGTGTTGTAATGTGTCTTGCACATTCACATTGGTTCCTGTGCCTTCCTAGGCTATGTAGACCTCATTTTAATATTGTAAAGTTTATCTAATCACACTTTTGCATTCATTTCTATGTCCCAAGCCCTATTTGACATTTACATCATCACTAATAGGCCCCTATTAATCCATATTGTGCATCCCAAGGCTTAAATTGATTAAAAAACCTGACAAGGTTGCATTTTAGACCTTATTTCCTTATCTCTTGGCATCTAAGCTATCAAATTGGCCCCTATGGGATCCATTCACCATGTATGGTGAATCAGTCTCATCCAGGTGGGACCCATTCACCATGTGTGGTGAATGACTTCCATTTGGCTCAATTTTGACCTTTGAGCAGGAAAAAAGTGAGATTTGAATTTAATATTACTTTGAATGTCAGCCTATGATGAGGTATTAACGAGTAAAATAGGTGAATTGCCTATAAATGTAAGTCATTTAACTAATTTTCACATCTATATTATCTCTCATCACTTATCTACCCTACTAATCTTCATTCCTGGCTGGCAACTTAGGGTTTCGTCATTGTAAGTCATCAAGCACCCAAAGACGCCTAAGGTTGAATTCCATGTTTCGCTCAAAAATTTCAATATCAACTCATCGTATAAGGTAATTATATTCCATTGCTCTTTAATTATCTTTGGTTTAATTCATATTAAAAGGAGGTTTGACCCAAGGCAAACCCCCATAAATTCTAACAACATCGCTACCCATCTCTCTCTCTTTACTGTTTCTTTGGTAGATTTAGGTGACTTTGGAAGCTTGGAAACGCATAAATCTCTATAAGTCTCTTCCCCATTCAAAAAGTCAAAATATCAACAAAAATATCATTTTCAGGACCTATATTAGAGTTTTTTAAAAAGCACAATTCCATAGGTGCTTCAAAACTCAGATTGAAAGCTTTGAATGCACTCTTTAAATATTAAAATTAGGTTGGACTCCATTCACCATGGTGGTGAATGAGTCCCAATCCAAGGTCAATTTTTAGTTTTCTGCAATTTTTTAGTACTCTTTTTTCAAAAATGGGTTTCGGATCAGTTTGGCAGAATTGGGAGTGATTCACCCAAAATGGTAAATAAGTCCCTCCAGGCCTAAAAAAAAACATCAAAAACATTTCATATGTACTTTCCTGATGCAAGAGCATCCAGTGGTGTAAGGGCAATCTTGCATCACCCAAAAATAGTTAAATTTCAAGTTTCTTATTTTTTAGATGTTTTTACATTTTTGGATACCCTTTTCGTCATAATGAAATTCCCAATTTATGTTTTTTATTTTCTATTCCTGGGTGGAAAGATATTGCAGTTTTAGTTTCCTAGATTTGCACTTGAAAATATTCCAAGTTAGATTTGAGGCACTTAGAGTTCCTGGATCAGCCCTAAAACCTTCCAAAATTGGTGTAGCAAATTTTGATCACATTCTTGACTTTGAGACCTTTCCAACAGTTCAAACGTTCAGAACTGGAGTCCCGTATCAAAAAGTTATGGCTCCTCGGGGAAGTTGGTGCACTTTCTGGAAGATACAATTGCAAATGTTTTTTTTTTTAAATTTGAACTTTAATTTGTAATTTTTTGGTGCCAAACTGCCTAAACTCAAAATGTGAATGTTGTTTTGGCTCCAAACTAAAGAGGAACTCTATTTATGGGAAAGTTTCTATTTTTTGGGTAACTTTTTGGGGACAAGCTCGCATATTGCGAAAGGGTTATTTTGTAGCTTTTTGTAACTTGCATGTGCTATAGAACTTGGGGATTTGAGATCCTCTACATGTAAGAAGCTCCATTTTCTGAATAATAAAATTATTCTCTTGTTTGTGCTGGCTCTTTAAGTCCCAAGTTGCCCCCATCAAGTGGTATCAGAGCTGTGCTCTCTTGAGCGTGTGATAGATCACCATCAAGGAGGCAGCTTCCCCACTGTGACCATGGTTGTGGGTCGAGGTCAAGAAAGATTCCTCCAAGAGTGATGCCTGGTAGGCATGGTGGTGCTAGAGGTGGTCAAGGTAGCAGAAATGCTGGTGGAAGAGACGCACTGGCAGCCCTCCAAAGACAGATTGATGCATTGCAAGAGCAGTTGGGAAGAGGGTTAAACCTGAGGGTGGAAAGTGAGGATGAAGGAGAGGAAGAAGGT
>VDFB02001550.1:21807-31988 GCA_007258455.2 Sequoia sempervirens | reverse complement strand
TATATATATTTTTAATTTTGCTTTCACAAAATTTTGGATTTATAACAACCAACAATCAATGTAAAGCCTCTAATAAGTTTCTATAGCTGCAACGACTATTTCGTCGAACATTCGACGAACTTCTAGTGTTCTTCCGACGCTACTACTTGCCTATTTCGTCGCATATTCGACGAACTTTTGGTGTTCTTTCGACGCTACTAATTTTGTATTTCGTCACTATTTCGACGAAATTTCCATGTTTCCACGCTAAATGTTTGCCCATTTGGTCGAGCCGACGACGAACTTCTGGTGCAGTTTGTCGGTGGATAAACAAAGTTTTCGTCGATATTCTGACAAAATCCTGACGTATGTCACGATGCTGCCGACCGATGATTCTTCGCCGTTATTTCGACGTTTAATTTTTCGTTGGCCTTGCGACGAAAAAATAGCGACGGAAAAATTTTCGCCATTGCGTCGCTCTTCCGACAGAGATTTGTCGAATGACCGACGAACGACCGTCGGAAAATGGTGTCAAATCCTGTAGTGTATCTTGGTAATATTATCAAAGTCAACATGACAAATTCTCCTATTCCATAACAAACTTTCATCAACTTGAGAAATCAAACAAATTTTAGTAGCAGAACTCAAGTGAAAGATATTACCTTTTTTTATGCACTTAATGCAATTATTGGAACTCAGTATTCTGCACTTTCCATCCTTGAACTAAGTATTGTACCCCTTATCAACCATCTGGCCAACACTTAAAAGGTTATGCTTCAATCCTTCCACATACAAGACATCATTAGTATTATGCTTACCATCAAGAGAAATGCATCCTCTCCCATGGATCACACAAGATGTATTATCACAAAATCTCACAATACCGCCATCATACTTTTGCAAGCTAACAAACTTGCATTTATCTCCTGTCATATGATGTGAACATCCACTATCAATCACCCATTCATTTTTCTCTTCAACTCGAGTAGCTAGGGATTTCTCCACATTTCTACAACTAGAAGATTCATTAGTAGGATTATTTTCCTTGATAGCAATAAATACCCATTCATCATCACTTCTATTTCCTTTAACAGATTCATCATATGTCACACCGTCATCAGCAACATAGTAACACTTCTTTTGAAATATAGGCTTTTTATTTCTTAGTTTCGGAGTTCTTTCTAAACACCTTGATGCAAAATGACCTATCTTATTGAAAGAAAAACATTTAAGAGGAAATTTTCCTTCATATTTACCTTTTCCTCTAGGTACTCTTTTGACAATAAGTGCTTCCATCTCTTCCAACTCTCTTTCTTCTTCTTCAATTTGTTTGATTTCATCCTCATACTTGAATTTCTTTCTAGATGAGCTCTCACCTAAATCATATATGTGTATATCTCTTCCAAAAGAAGTAGCCTTAAAAGTAGATTCAACCTTAGGAAGGGCATCACGAAATTCACTCAACTCAAAAGTAGTAAGCTTACCAACTAACATGTCTTTGGTTACATTTATTACATTCTAGAGCTCTTTAATAGCATTAGCTTTGACTTTGTAAGAATCAGGCAAGGATCTAAGAACTTTAGGAACAATCTCTAATTCGTCTATCTATCCACTAGCACATCTGATAGCACACACAAGTTCATTTAATCTTTACATAAAAATAGTAATGTTCTCATCATCACCCATTCTCAACTTTTCATATTTTCCTTTTCGACTCTACAACTTAGCAATCTTCACATTAGTATCACCTTTATACAAGGTTTCCAACTTTTTCTAGATCTCATAAGTAGTCTTTAGATCCATAACATTTGTGATCTTAGAATCAGTCAAGACACTCAACAATGCTTCCTTAGCCTTCATATTATACTCAACATCTCTAATCTCAATAGAAGAAGTAGGACCATTCTAACGAATAACATACCTATTACTTGTAATGTTCCAGAAGGGTTTACCAATGCATCTCAAATAACACTCCATTCGAGTCTTCCATAGAGAATAATTTGTTCCATCAAATCTCAGACTATCCTTCTTGTAAGTTGTCATCCCATATCACCTCAAGCTATTAAAATTCTTCTAAGGAACCTACTTTGATACAAATTGTTGGCAACACAAGGGAAGAAAACTGAGAGGGGGGGTGAATAATTTGTCAGAGAATTTCAAAATTATTCAACTCATTAACATTATTCTCTGATCTAATTAACAACCATGAAAGCATAAATCAACAACACATTAGAAACAAACATAACACCAATATTTTTTTTACATGGAAACCTTGTTAGGGGAAAAACCATGGTGGAGGTAAGTCCACAAGATTATACCCTATTAAAAGTTTAAGAAATGAAAATATGAGGAATGTACTTGCATTCAGGAACACTTCCTAGAGCTCATTGATCAATTACAATAGGGATAATCACCCAAAGGAAGACACACTGTCTTACATAAATAATCAGATTACATCTGTAGGGATTTGAACTAATAGAATAGCGCCTACTAATGCTTGATCATAGTTCTAGTTAAGCACATGAACACTTCTTTAATATTCTTCACTCTTCTTCACACTCTGCTCTACCTTCAAATGATTTAGATCAATATTCATACATATACACATAGAAGCACACCTCAATTCAAATAAGCAATCGCTCTTATATATTTGCAACAAGAAATTACATCCTTACATGTTGGCTTCAACAAAATAATAAAATGAATATAAATTGTCAACCCAAAATACTAAATATTATTAATGTGAATCAACCAAGGTTGGAAACAACTTAGGGAAGACCCAAGTCAATATCTCCAATGAAAAAATAGTTCAATTAATTACTCCTCGAAGATCCACAACATGCTAGAACCACCATGTTGGCCAAGAACAAGAAAAATATCAACATGCAAGAAAAAATCACCAACCACGAGCACAAGGATCAATGCAGACATGCAAAAAAGATAGATCATGATCTAGAAGCATCCAAAAAGATCACCAATCACCAAAGAAGCATCCACAACAACTGAACTAACTGAAATCACATCATCTTCAATCAGGAACACCAACTATAGCAACAAAAAAATTTCAAAATACAAATCTTCATAACTCAATCAAATCTTCATGGGGATCTCTAAAACATGACGCGGATAAACTAGATGCACTCAACAACAAACTCTTTAGTCCACAACCTTTGATCATCAACGCATAGAAATTTTTGACATACTAAACTTCACTTCACCACTAACAACCTGTAACTCATCTCATTACAATTTTCTCAATATCCTCAACATATACAACTTCTAATGAATTAATGCTAATAGTTTTGACATCAATGATAACCACATATAAGCAACACAACCAAAATATCTAACAACACAAACCAAAATTTTCTTTTCTGGTGCCTTGTTAAAGTTATGAGGAGGCATAAATTTGATATGGTTGAGCGGGAAGCCCATCTAGTGGCATGACTTTCCCCATAGCCACATTTTAGTTTGTGAGTGCATACCAACTAGTGTATGTACTTCACCTTTTTGGGTCTTATAACCCAACGGACCACCATGATTTCTATTGCCCCAGTGTGAGTATGAATTCTCTGTTTCAAACAATCAGCCTAGATCTAATCCACAACTAGTTGGACAAACAATCGAAGCTCAATCCAATTTTCCCTTTTCTTCTTCTAATCAACACTTGTGTTCCTTTCTTCTTATTCTTAGTTTGTCATGGGATTGTCATCTTGGAGGCTTGATTATCCCTCTTGTTTGTTGTCATTCCATCTTGCTAAACATAAGTGCATTAGGACCTCTCTCTTTCTTGATATTCATGGCTACTTTAGTGTGAGTTTGAGAAAAATGGCCCCTTGAAATTTTCATGATATTTTAGGCCTTGCCTCATAATTCTTGGTCCATTTTGCTCTGATTTTTTGATGTAATGTGGCTTGAACATTCACATTAGGTCCTTAAAATTCAAATTAAGGCATCTTGTGAAGGTGTTGTGCAATGTTGTAAGACATTTCTACACTTTTCTAGACTCTTTTCATTACAATTAAGCTACAATCATCTTTTCATCACTAATCAAGTCCTATTTTGAAGTTTTGTAAAATTTTGTAAGAATATTTCATGGTTTTCTAGGCATAATGTCACTATTTACAACTTTCTTATGCTTTATTTGACCCCTTTATGCCTTTATAAGGCTTAATTAAGTGTGTTTTTGAATGTAAACTTGACAAACAACATTAAATGAAAGATAATTCCTAACACCCACTTTCAAGTCCAAGGTTGGACCCATTCACCATGGGTGGTGAATGAGTTCCTCTTGGCTCCAAATTCAAAATATTTCAAATTTTGTTTTAGGTTTTTATTTAAAATCACCTTATGTCGACCTGTGATAAGGTATCATCAGGTTACTAAGGTACAAGTGTGTATAAATATGTGTTTTTCTCCTCATTTTACATCTACCATTATCTTATAACTCATTTGAGCACTTTGCATCCTATAATCAAGCATCAATCAAGTATTCAAGAGCAGCCATTGATACATCTTCATATTCTCTTCAACAAGGGTTTAACTTGTGTATGCAGATTTGATAAAAATTTAGGTGTTGCAAGTCAACAACATATTATTTCAAGCTTGGAGAAAACATTCTATCCATTTTCTGTAGATTTCACTTGGGAAACCTAACAATTAGACAACCTTAGATTGGTGCTACAGAATTGTCCTCTAATTTCTTAGAGTTTTGGGGTAGGAATGATTGACCATTAGTGGCGAATGAGTCCCACCTTAAGGCTAGAAATCTAAGCTTTGTTAGATTTTGGATCCCAACAGTTTTCATTAGAAGCAAGACTGATTCGCCATCAATGGTGAATGTGTCCCATTGGTGATTTTTTGTGTTTGAAGAAAACATTCAAAAGATTCTAGATTCTCTAATCTCTTCCTAGGTGTACTCTGATTCAACTCTTTTCTTTTTTGTTTTGTATTTATTTATTCATAGTTCATTACTTGCATATCACATTGTGCTTTCCAACATTGCATAAATCATAGGTTTTACATACATAATTAATCAATTAGTTCATATAATTTCACTTAGATCATTCCATTTAGTTCAAATAACATCATACATTGCATAATTTGAGTGAACCTAGATAGATCTTTTGTCCATACTTTCTCCTTTTAGGTGAAAAATCCTCGAAGTGCTAGAAAGGTCTAGGGTGCCAAAAATATATGGTTCACTTATGCTATGCCATTATTGTATTGAATTGTTCATTTGCAAAAATTCTATGATTTTAATGCAAGTTTTATGGTTTAGATCATGTCTTTGACTACTCTTTTCAATAAATGTGTGTGAAAATTATTTTATGTCATTAGATGAATTAAATTCAGATCTTTATCTTTGATTTATGTTATTCTAGAACATAGCAAATTACTGGTCAAACCCTTAAATTGAATTCCTAAAGATAGATTTATTGTGCCTATATCTACCCCTTGGCATATCACTTTAGTTACATCTTTAATTTTTATATCTACTTCCTTTTACCATTCCAAAACCCCAATTACAAAAGAAGCCAACTTCTTTAAAAACCCTAAGGTCACTCAGTTTAGTGCAATTTGTCCCCCCATTAACTAAGTTTCCCATAAAGGTTGTTAGCTTGCCAATTTTTGGCATCAATAGTTTCTTTTTTCTGGCACGTATGGTGGGATTGCTTAAATGAATCTAAATTCAAAGAGTGTGTATGAGCCATCGACCTATTACTAGGTGCCAAACAACAAATAATCCTGGTTTGTTAGTGCCACCATTAGGGATAGTTCAAGCCGTGACCCAATTAGTGAATTTTCTATTTCCTCTGCCCCTTCTGCTAGTCATGTTTCCTACTACTAACAAAAATTATGTGGCATGGGAGAATAGAAGTCCTCTTGTAGCACTAGTAATGCCTATCATTTGGGCCCTTATCCTGATCTCCACTCTAAAAGCTATACCTAAGTTCATTGGAGATGGCTCAAGAACACCATTCAAACATCTGCAAGATGTTCTGTATGTGTTTTTGGTACATGGAATCACCATACAAAATGTGGCAATAAGGCTTCTTGTAGCCTCTTTTAGGGGAAAAGCGTTAGATTGGTACCACACTCTACGGGTTAATACTATCAGTTCCTACGATCAACTCACTGATCCTTTTTACAAAATATTTTTGAATGATGGAGATTGGTCATTGTTATATTAGTAGCTGGTGACCATAAAGTGGACCCCTCATGAATCCATGACTAATTTCAATGCTTAGTTCCACATAACTTGGCAAAACATCTAGGTTGCTATTTGCCTACTGGCCGAGCTACCATTCATGTTCTACCTAAAGTCCATCAACATTGACATTTCAATGATGATCTAGTCACTTTGGGGAACTACTCTACCAAATGCATATAGCATCACAGCTAAAGCAAAGAATAATATAATAGATGCCATAAATTTTCTACCTCGGCCCATCATGGCTATATTTCCTAAGACATCAAATCCTACTCTAGAAGTAGCATCTACTAGTACGTCCGCACCTCCCCAATCCATGTACACATATTTGAATGCACCATAGAGCATTTCTTCTACATATAGCTCTTCAAAGGAAGAGATGGATGAGTTCAAGGAAACATTGTATACCATCGTCAATGAAATAATTGTTAGCAAATGAAACCAATCTATGCCTCTGATGCCAACCTATCAAAATTATCAAGGTGGAAGGTCTTACCAACAAAACTAGTTCTAAGGAGGTGCTCGCACTAGTTCATAGGTGCCAACAACTAATCAAATAGTACTTGTTCCTTCTCTAATGTAGAGTGCTAACCCAAGCTCGAGTAGAGAGCTAATAATGGGGAAAAACAATTTAGTTGATGACACCAACCCTTGGTGCTTCCCTTGCGGTGACTTGCATATGCCCCAAAACTACCTGTGTAGTAATCTACAACAAAATGTGGTGGAGCAACATATCCAAGGCACAAAATCAGATCATAGAAGTTATGTATATGCCTCTCTACAAATGAAAAATGCGGTGCTTACCACACAAAGGTAGGGGATGTCCTTGGAGCAAGAAACAAATATTTCTCTTGATCATGTACTCTTCTCATGGATGGAAGAAGAAGAGGTAGTATTAAAAAATGATGCATCCACATCTAAAGCACTGCAAGTACAATCTAATTACAACACTCACTCAAAGAGGAGATTCATGGGTGAATTAGTGGTTCCACAACTAGTTAGTCTGTATCCCAAAAGTGCTTTTGATTAGACACCCAATACCTCTGTAGTGGCACAAAAATTTCCACTGCAAAGGGAAATTGTTATAACAAGAGCTAAGGAATAGAAGCCTCTGAATCTGCCTCCATTCAATGTGGTGGAACAATTGAACAAATCATTTGCTAATGTGTCTCCATGGGATATCTTAGCTATTCTAGAACATAAGACATTGCTACAAAAGGCTCTCCAGGAGGATCCAATCATTGAACCAAAAGAGAAATCACTCAAAGGGGAGACTGTTGATCAATCACCTCCTACCAAAGTTCTCACAAATAGCATAGAGGAAGGTCCTATTGAAGTTAAAGACAAGCCAAAATTGAAACCCTTCTTCCTAACCCTCATTGTTCGAGAGAAATTATTGCATCAATGCCATGATTGACTTCTAGTGCTAGCACTACGCCATGCTCTGGCAAATAGTTGAAGCCTTGTGGACTTAGCTATGAGCCTTAAAGAGGGAGGTTATGCAACTTTTATGGAAACAAAGTCAAAATTGTAAGTGTCATCAAAGACCTCCTTTAACTCTATTCTCCCACCCCAGCATCATGGGGCCTCTGCAAGATACCGTGATCATAAACATTCCCCCCATGTTTAGTCTCTACTTATCCTGGGAATTTACTTCAAAGATAGGTGGATATCTTTCTTTGGACTGGTCACACTTGATCCTCAGGACCAAGCATGGAGCTAAAATAAAAATAACATCTAAACCTCTACATTTAGAACATGTAGCAGATGAAGCCATGATCAACTTTGAGGCTACTCATACCTCTTTCACCAAAGAGGAAATGTATTGTGTCAAGAGGGAGAAACATATAGATACCTTAACCCTAACAACTATCATGCTATTGGGTTGCTCACCTATGTCATCTACAATGAAGATCAAGTGCCTCCAAAGGTCATGAAGGAACCTAAAAGTGACTAAGCTTTAAAGCTATGGATGCTCCACTTTGATGGAGCAAGATGCAAAGTGGGCACAAGAGCCGAGATATGTTTGACATCCCCAAATGGTGAAAAGACACTGTAGTCTTTCTGCTTCTAGTTCGCTTGTTTGAGCAATGAAGCTGAATACGAAGGCCTAGTGCAAGGTTTAAGCCTTGTGAAGTGGATGGGAATTAAGCAATTAATGGTGTTCAGAGATTCCAAACTAGTGGTCAACCAATTCCAATGGTTTTCCACAACCAATAATATTCGCATGAGGTCTTATAGACATAGAGTCTATGACCTAATAGAATGTTTTGAAGCCTTGAACATTCAGACAATTCCCAGAGAAAAAAATGTTGATGCAGATTGCATGGCCATAATCAGATCTCAATTTGAACCTTCCTTTGACCTAATGCATAATATACACTCTATACGAGTGATAATCTGACTGACGATTCTAGATAATTATCAGAGCTAGCAAGTGTTTGATAGTGATGAACACATCGCCTTGTTCATCCAATAGTCTCGAGATTTTTCCAACCAATTCTAACCAAAGATCATTGAATCCTACAATGGAAAAATCATTCAACTAAGGTCTAATAAGCTTCCAATGGGACTTGTCACTCTCGAATTTTTTTTTGATTGTGACAATAACAGAAATGAAAAAAGGAAGTTTGTAGTGGACAAAAGCGACTATGTGGACCTTTAGGTTAGAGATGGAAGAAAGGTTAAAGTCAGGAAAGATCTCCCACTTCATGATAAAGAAAGGATCATTGACTTCTACAAAAGGTATGAAAGAGTAGTTTCTTGGTCATATGATGACCTTAAGGGATACAATCTCGACATCATCTATCATGAGTTGATGAAAGGTGCCAAACCAATCCACCAAAAATAGAGGCTAGTTAATTTGAAGATCGAGGCCATGATGGCACAAGAGTTGACAAAGCTAATTTAGTCTCAGATCATTTTCTCAATAACGCAAAGCACATGTTTATCTAATCTGGTCCCAATCTAAAAGAAGAATGAAGATATCTACTTATGTGTTGACTTTCGAGACATGAACAGAGCATCCCTAAAGGACCACTACCCATTTCTTTCTATGGAGACAATCTTGCAAACAATGGAAGGTATGAAAATATTTTCTCTACTAGATGACTTCTCTAGTTACAATCAGATTTGATTCAAAGAATAATATCGACACAAGAAAATGTTCACTACCAAGTGGGAAAAGGTCACATACGACAAAATTCCTTTTGGCCTTTCAAATGCAGGAGCCACTTTTTAGCAGGCCATGGATATCGCTTTCAGTGAATTGATTAACAAGATTATCCTAATCTATTTGGAAGATCTAACTATTTTCTCTAATCATAAGGAAGATCATTTTGATCACCTTGAGATGGTTTTCAAAAAATTCTAGGAGTTCGGGGTATCCTTGAACCCGAAAAAATGTGTCTTTGGAGTGCTACAAGGCAAGCTATTAGGACATGTAGTGTCCAAAGAAGGAATTGCAATTGATCCTGAGTGGGTAAAAGCAATCAAAGAACTTCCCCTACCAGTCAACAAGAAAGGAGTCCAATCTTTCCTAGGGAAGGTAAATTTTCTGAGCAAATTCATTTCATATTTTGCAGGGATAATTAGACCGATCACCGTGATGCTAAAAAAGGATCAATTATTTAAACGGACTAAAGAAGCTAGAGAATCCTTCAATAAGGTAAAGGAAACTATTTTTTCAACTCCTGTGTTGGTCAATCTAGACCTATTGAATGACTTCATAATGTATGTATTAAGTTGCAAGTCAAGCATTGCTACTGTCTTAGCTCAGAAGGATACTGAAGGAAAAGGAGAACATCCAATATAATTTCACTCTCAGACCTTGAAGGAATATGAGATGAAAGTTAAAACTTCATCAAAAGGCAAGCCTTCACAATAATTAAGGGACTCAAAATTTTCTAACACCTAATATCTTGCAATAAGGTGATCATTTTTCACGCATTCCAGTGTGTGTGAATACATCATGGAAGGAGAAATCACC
>VDFB02001550.1:0-21151 GCA_007258455.2 Sequoia sempervirens | reverse complement strand
ATTTCACATGTTTAGCTTAGATCTTATGGCTGTTTAGTTAGCTGTTTACTTTTTTTGGATAAATCTTAGGAATGCTGTTAGGTGATTGTGAAAATTCCTGCCTTGTTGATGATCCCTTAGTCCATAATTTTTGTTGTTTGCTAAAGGTCGATAGCTATGCAAAGTTAGCCTGGACTGGATTTTAAAGTTGCTCCAAACATTTATCTTTGATCCATGCATGTATGTGGTGGATGAAGGATGAAATATCTGCAGCCCTTAGAAGATAGCACAATTTCCATAATACTGTGAAATCCCTGGTTAAGTGGGATATTGTTTTAATGAATTGTCCATTGCAGGAACTCCATTGTCACTATTCATAGCAAGCTTTAGACTTAGGAACTTTTCCTCTCCTTCGCCCTTTTCCTTTTTTTTTTAGTAACTGACCTATGCTAAGGTTCATTTCACATTGTAAAGCCAAATCCAACCCCTAAATGGAGTTCAAGATTGCTGTTTGAACCTACAGCCAACTCATAATAGTTTTTATCCCAAGAAATCTATTTCCAGATCCAACTTCCATGCTTTGTATCCACACTTTGTATTTTCTGTAAGATGGCCTTGTGATTCCAGCAAATCACATCAAACCACCGAGGTATCTAAGCAATCTGGCCATGACCCCGACATCCGAGAGACCTTGGGATAGTGTCTCGCAGCTTGATTGTGGGAGATTGTCTTTCAAGAGAGGTAGTGCACCTACGCATCACTTGTGTTGAGAAGTGCATAAAACACCATCAATGTCTTTTCAAAAGGAACTTTAATGACATTTTGTTGCAGTGTGTCACCACAGAGTAGGCTAAGAGGATTCTCAACACTTTCCATAGCAATCTCGTGGGTGGGAATCTCTCTACAAAGACCATCACCATCAAAATTATGTGTGCTAGGTACTTATGGCCTATGCTATTCAACGACTCATACTCCTCGGTGAAAGCTTGCAAGGAATGCCAATTCTTCATAGGAAGAAGAAAAAACTCTGCAATGCCTCTCAACCCAATAGTATTTGATGATCCATTTATGTAATGGGGCCTTGATTTCATTGGGATGATTTATCCCACCTCCAGTACCAGAAACAAGTGGATCCTAATGACAACAAACTACTTTACCAAGTGGAAGGAAACCATGCCCCTGAAGAATGCGACAAAGGTGAAGATAGTGGACTTCCTTGAAGAACTCGTGATGAGATTTGACCCTCCTAAAACCATCATCTCCAACAACACCAAGGCTTTCCTAGGCTCTAAGGTATGTCAATTCACACTCATGCATTTCAGATTCTTGAAGACATCATCAAATTACTACATGTGGGGTAATGGCCTAGTAGAGTTGACTAATAAAAATTTAGTCTGACTCATCAAAAAAATAAGTTCAGAGCACCAGTGAGAATGGCATAAAAACATTTGGGCAGTGCTCTGGGAAGACTACATAACTGTTAAGAAAGTCCTCAAGACTTCGCTATACGAGCTAGTGTATGTGAAGGAAGCACTATTTCCTATCTCCATGGAGATTCTAGCACTACAATTGCTCCAATCTTTCTAGATAGAGAAAAATTGTGTAATAGAGGTTTGGTTGGGCGAGTTGTTGGAAGTGCAGGAGAAAAGGGAAAATTCCCTGATAACTATGACCAATTGTCAGCAAGTGGTTAAAAGATGGTTCGAGAAGAAATCTTTGGACCGAGGTCTATAGTGTGCGGACCTAGTGCTAAAATTTAATGATAGGGCTATAAAGCCAGGCCAACACGGGTAGTTTGACAGCTTATGGGAAGGCCCTTTTAGAATAATTCGATGCAAAGAGCATAGTGCATTTGAATGAGAAACCACGAAGCATGAAACATTGGGAATTTTGTTCAATGAGAGTCATCTAAAATTATTAAATTAAGCTCAGATTATTCTACCTGTGTATATATGTGAATAGTGTAATTTCTTTTTTTTGTCTTTTTTTTGTCGGTCAGTCTTTCAATAATTAATTCTACAATGCGAGGAAGTAGAAATGGATAGAACACATTATTGTATAGTGTAGAAAGAGATAAAAAAAACCCATGAAGTAGAGAAATGACACCCATATGCAAAATGGAAATGAATACATATATGCAGGAAAGGAAAAGGAAAGCCCACATTGTAAAACAGATGAAAACAAAGGAGACAAGATTTTTAACACAAGCTATATCTTCATTATATTTATATACTTTGACAAGTACAGTATGAAAATGGCTTAGAGGCTATGTTTTTAGAGTATATATCTATATATTTTATGTATCTTATTTATATTGCTATTGTAAAGCCTTTTCTAGGCATATGTACAAAAAATAGACTAATGGGTATTAGTTCTTAAAGCATAAAAATAGATTTTCAATCGTGGGCATGAGCAGTAGCAATGGAGGCATCAATGGTAGAATCTAGAATCACTTCATCTAGGTTACTCCTATTGAATAGTAGCATCCATAGGAGCAACAACAAGTGGTAGAGGGAACACCAAGTTCCTAAAGTTCGTGTACTAGTCAATGTCATAAAACAACACCACATTGTACAAGCGAAATAGGAAATGGAATGCACGAGTGACCCTTTGATGGTGTTCTTCTTGTGACTAGATACAAAATCTACTTAGGAAAGAAACCCATGGCATGAATACATCTTTCTCAATGTGTTTCTAGAGGTCACTTGTCATTGGTAGGCCTATTTCAAATACAACATTGGCCACCACCTCTCTGAGGTCACCCATATATTTCTTTGGAAATATTTTGAGCACCAAGCACAAAACCAATGGCTTTGGAACCACAATTTAAAGCATGGATGCCATAAAATGAGAGTACACATTAGTGTTAACTCTATACTTATCCTCATATTCAATGCAATCCCTCCCCATAACCCATTTTATCGCTATAATGGAAAGATAATGCTTATTATTGGTCATCCATTTGAGGTGCCTACTTGAAATTTCACCATGAAAAGTCAACTATGGTTTATTACAAACTAACCTAATTGGGGTGTTCATGGTGGCAAGCTCTATACAACTATCTAACAAAAGCTCTATGCAACTACAAACATCGAATGCTAGGCCAATCACCTATTACCAATTCTACTAAAAGTTGCTAAGTGTGATTTCACTATTGCCTAAGTACCTATTTATAGAAATGGCTAGGATAAACATGGTAATTTTCATACCTTAAGCATGAGGTTAATCAAGTACTATCTTGAAAATTGCACCAAGGCTTGCTTGATTTTCCAACCCAATTATGTTTGCTAAGTATGATTTGTTACGTGCAGGATTAGTGGGAGCTAATTAATTAGCATAAGCTGGTGGAAATCACCAATGGTAGTCCATACAACCAAATGTTGAGGTGTCATTCTGCAAGTGCTTCTCAAACTTCAAAATGGAATGCAAATCTTTTCAGGCACTTATTGCATATTTGGGCTTAATCATTCCATTTGGGATATTAATTTCCATGGCATATGAATTCCTAAGCTACCTTCAAATCACTGACTCAAGTTCCAAGAAAATCACGTTATAGTACATCATGCAAAAAGGTTTACATTGTGAATGCTTTTCAAAAAAATGCTACCTAGAGCAAAAGAAATTTTGAGCACAACTAGAGCCAAGATAAATTGAAAATTTTTTTAGCTAAGCAAAAATCTCTAGAAAAGAGAAATGTCAGTGAATTCTCAAACAAAGGCATAAGTAGAGGCCCAAGGTGAAGAAACACAAAGCTTGTTTGATGATATGTGTATAACATTAGTTGTCTATGTCTTTGAAGACATCTCTTACGCACCACCTGGTATCCCAAAGAAGCCAAAATGAGTAAACACATAGGTATTGTAAAAGCCTCAAAGTTATAGAGATCAGAGCTGAATCAAGGAGGAATGGGATAATATTCATGATCCCATATTTGCAAAAACCCCTAAGACTTTGGGGGAGGTGGCCTGTGAAAGAATGAAGAAATTCACCAACCTAGATTCATTATCATAGAAGCTATGGTACAATGGGCTCCCATAGTATATGGTATTGTTTGTTCACTATTACCTAGAACTAACTGATGTAGCCATCGAACATTTCAACCTAAGCACCAACACCATTGAGGGTTGGAGGTTAAAAGTCAATATATTCCTAGGTGCTATCTAGAATATGCTATGCATCCTTAACCAAAGCTCTAAACTGGAAGAGATAGAGCCATTCAACCCAATGAAGGAAGAGGAAATATGGAGAAGCATGAAAAAGGCTTTGGAATATTATAACAAAGAAACCCAAAGGCCTAAGGAAGATCATAAAAATCCACCAAAGATTTCGACGCCACACAGTGCCTTCCCCATGGACATGTAGGATGCATTTTCAATGTTGACATTTGTTTGCAGCCTAGACACTGACAAAGATGTGCATGAATTTTAGTTGGGTCCATGGTTTCAGCTCTACAAGCAACATTCCTTTTTTGGTATGATTTTGCACTATTCCTCATTGATGAGATGGTAAGGCAAATCAGGGACTACCAAACACAACGAAGGTTCAGGTTTCCTTCCTTCCTTGCCCATATTTTTTGCTCCAGAACACTAATTTCTTTAAGAAATATGTAAGGTTGTCTATTTTTGATGAATTGGGAAAAATAAGGCTAGTTTCTATATGGACTCCTCTCCTCTACTCTACTTATTACTATTATGCATTTTTAGATTTTTTTTTACTTTGATTTTGCAAGATTTGAAAGGGGAGGATGATATTGACCAACTCACCAAGGAGTAGACTATGTATATGCAGAACTTCACTCCCAAATGTGATTGGTTTCTTGGAGAGGATTCCACATTCATCTAAATGCACTATTTCATTAGGGAACCATTTTTCCTTCCTGCATGTGTCACAAATCGGGTGCTAGCCCTCGAAATGTTTTGAAAAGTATCCCTTATTGACTACACCTTTTGCGGTGGGAAGGCCAAGAAGAGGGGATTCTTTGGCTGCCCTCTAAGCTTTAGAATAGTGGTCATTAACTAAAAGAAGATGCACCTACTACTGTAGGATTAGCTGACTCATCTAGGGTCAGTGATGATTTGTGACAACAAGAATTACAATCCCAAAAATGACTTACCAAATGAATCTGTCAAAGTAACACACAACCCCCGACCTTACTAGGAAAAGAGGTAGAACTCATTGAAAGATTTAGATGATATACTAGTTGATTTGATCCAAATTCATACAGAGGATAGTAGGCCACCATTGAATAGGTTCTACTTCGCTTCAGTGAAGTATGATGATAAGCAAAAAATGGGAACTGACCTTCGAAACAAGTTGTCAAGAATAGAGGGTTGGAGCGATGAAAAAATCAGAGATTTTTGGGTATACCGCCAAGAGACCAAGCAACCTGAGGCCCTTATGGAAGCATGGTACTAGATGAACAATTTGATAAATTATGGAATGAGGCACACATAGATTCCAATGTGAGCAATGAAAAGGACAATGACTCTAATGAGGAGTCCAAAGAGCATATGGGGAAAGGAAAGGAGAAAAAACTAGAAGTTCTATTTGCCTTCACTTAGTAAAAGAGAAATGTAATGGAGCAACCTAGTTGGGTTGTTTCAAATGTATGACTGAACATATCAAGAGCTTTGTGGATGCTTACCTAGAACACCACAAGGACATGAAGGACTCAACAATAGTTGGAAACTGTAAAGGTGGAGAACTCTCCACCCACTAAATGGCAACACATCGAAGCAATTGTTGGAGAAATTTCACAGGCACCTGTAGCAAGCCAGGAGGCCATGGTGAGCCAAGAGCCACACTCATCTAGTGAACAAGTAACATTTGCTCCTTTTTCTCTTACTTCGCACCCTTTAGTAGCCCCTACTATCTTTGTGGAACCCATCACTACAAGTGTTGGCCCTTCCTTTTTTCTCTCTGTCGCAATGGTTGTGGGAGGTTTCTCTCAGTTCTCCCATGCAAGGCCATTTATCTTAAAGCCTTCATAGACGCTTACACCATCCACCACTACCCAATCTACTCTCACCACTCTTTCTACAAGTGCGGGCACTATTGATGACCCTCTTGCTACTACTATATCAAGAACAACCTAGTTCACCCAGTAGTTGAGTCTTCCATGAGCCCACAATCACTGCAACAGCCAATGAGTCCTCCCCCCAGTTCACAAACTAGGTTTTGGCATATCCCTCCATTCTCCCCACTTACAGTCAATCTTCCAAAGAAGAAAAATCTTAGGATCGCTACCCTCACATTCCCTTTTGTCATACCTCTTGGTGCACCATTCATAGGTGGGATCTAGTTTAGTTTCCAGGCCAATTTATAGTGCAAGGTGATGTTACAAAGGAAGCGCGGGATCTTAGAGTCTAGAAGCGAAAGGCCAAGGATGCCAAGAAGCTAAAAAAGTTGTAGGTATATATTTTTTACAATGAAGCTCAAAAATTGATCCATTTCACAACCATGCATCTGAATGTCATCAAACCACAAGGGGAGATGCATCCTAATGATTACAACATGTTTTCCATGGGACTCGATCTAAGCATAGCCCAACCGTAGGATAAAGTTGAGCTCATGGAAGAAATGCAATAGGTGGTGCCACTAATTTCCTCAAGTCTAGTCACCAACTAAAGAAGAAAGAAGAGGAGCTAAAGCTTGTGAAGGATAGGGTTGAATTCCTACAAACAAAGGAAAAAGTGATGGAAATAGAAGTTGCATGATTATTAGAGAGAGCGTAGGAAGTAGAGGTAGAGCATAACACACTCTGGGAGGAACTTGCAAAGTTCCAATCTATTGATCCCACCTTGGTTGACATGTTGCGTCAAAGAAATATGGATTATCAAAATTGGTTAACTCTAGCAGAGTAGGTAGTGAAACAAAAGAGTGAGGAATTTAAACAGTAGCATGCTCATTTCGAGCAAAAAATACAAGAGAAGGATGCAAACTTTGGGAGCTAGAAGGACCAATTGGAAAAGGAGCTCCAAGAGGTGAAGTATTCTATTGAATCAAAGTCAGCAAACAAAAGTCGGGCTGAAGAAAAATGGCTTGCCAAATGGAGGAGGACTTTTTCAACACAATTTGCATCCACAAACAAGAGAGTTGTAGAATTAACACATGATGTTAGCTCAAAGGATGCAAAGATTTCCCTTCTAAGGAGAACTCCCCAAGCCCCTACTACATAGCCAAATCTCATTCTAGTGGCTCAGTAGCTATATGTTTTGTATTGGGAATAGGTCAAGGCCTTCTACCTAACACTTCAGTTGATGCTCCAATATAGGTTGGAGGTGACAACATTGAGCAGGGAGGTCCATGGAGTGATTGAGCAATTCCCATCGTTTATAACAGAAAGGATTATTGAGGAAAATTGTTTGCTAAGTTATACATGGTCTCGAATGAAGACTTAGCAAAGGTAGGGATCGAGGATCAGAAGGTTTCTACAAAGATGACAAATAAATTCATGCATTGCCACTAAACTATGCTTCGTGCTAATGCATTCACTGCTACTTTGAGTCAGACTATGGATAGCATGAGGGAAAAAATTTCTTGACTAACTAAGATGGGCTTTCCTCCCTATTTCTTGCAGATCAGTTAATTGCCATGGCTAAGCAAATTGCGGTGAAGATTGAAGAGAAGGGGGAAGACACAATTAGTTTTCAAAGTTTTAGCCAACCTCCTACCATAGCAGATATTGAAGGTGTCATTCATCTGATTGTATGACTACTCTTCCAATTTGAGTCTAGAGCTAGTTTACCTGAGGTACTACCTTATAAAGAAATTCTTGACCTAAGTGAAGTGCAAGAGAATTTGTGTGACATATTGAGACCATCTGAGGCTGGCTCGTTGCCTCTACAGGAATCTCTTTCTAAGCTAACTCTGTCACCTTATGGATGGGGCTCTGGTCTACAAGCCAAAGAAAAATTTTCATTCCTCATTCCATAGGAGAGACACCCCTGGTAGTTTCTAGAAGCTATGAATATAAAATTCTTTGAGCTCCCTTTGGGTGATGTTTTTTTTGCTAAGTATTGACCTATGCCTCATATGTTAAAAATATTTCCCTCAATTTTTATTGGGCCTATTTTTGCTAAACTTCATCAGTTACCTTCAGGTGTCCATCAGGTGCTCCTCATAGTGATTACTTCCTTTGCTCTTCTACTAGCTCCCACCATCCTTCCACATGTCCATGTCATGGGCTATTAATAGTTGCATCCCTTCACCTTTTCATTGGGCCCCGTCTGCATTCCACATAGCTTTTGTTCACATAAAATTTTTGTGGACCCCACAGTCAACAACCATAGTATAAAAGTTGACACATGTCTTCCCAATGCAAGCTTTCATCTAAGGTAAGGGAGAATGAACCATGGTCTAGAAACTACCACCACACATCCCTTTGGTGGGAGTTCTATGAAAGGGAAGGATGGAACAAGTAATGAGATGTGACCGCATACTCTAACTGCCTCCACTAGGAAGCGACACTTTTCTGCATAGGATTTTTCTAGATCATTTCCATCATTCGTAGGGGATACATCTAGCTAGAAAGTGACTACATGCTATGGCCCAAATATTTTCTATTACAATGGCCAAGGGAAATCATTGCTTGAGATATAGAATATTTTTTGTTACAAGCTCACTAGATGGTGGATTATTGGCTATATATATTGATTCTTGCTTTAGAAAACAAGTTTGGAAGATGCAAAAAAATTAGAAAAATGCACTAGGACTTTTTTTATGCTTCTAGATTCTTGTATGAGACTTTTAGACTATGCCATTGTTTGACATTTCTATTTTTCTTATGTTATTTGATAAAACATTAGAACTATGCCATTATTGTCCTGAATTGTTCATTTGCAGAACTTCTATAATTTTAATGCAAGTTTTCTAGTTTAGATCATGTCTTTGACTCCTCTTTTCAGTAAATGTGTGTGAAAATTGTTTTATTTCATTAGATGAATTGTTCATATCTTTATCTTTGATTTCTGTTATTCTAGAACATAACAAATTACTAGTTAGGCCCTTAAATTGAATCCCTGAAGATAGATTTACCATGCCTATATCTACCCCTTGGTGTATTTCCTTAATTACATCATTATTTTTTATATATACTTCCTTTTACCATTCCAAAACCCCAATTATAAAAGAATCCAATTTCTTTAAAAACCCATAGGTCACACAGTTTAGCACAATTCATCCCCCCATTAACTAAGTTTCCCATAAAGGTTGTTACCTTGCTAATTCTTGGCATCAACACTATATACGTTGCACATGAAATGGTGGTGAGTGGAAAGGACTTTGATCTCTATGAGTTGCTCCAGTAGCAACCTCTTGAGAATTTGAAGTTGATAAGATTAAAGAAATATGCATTTAAGTTTGGTACTCTAGTTGTATGTGTTGCATAGAAAAAAAGTATGTCTTTTCCTTTCTTGATTTAGAAATAATTAATAATGAATTAGACTTAACATTGCCTTGATTTAATGTTGTAATGTCATCAACACATTCATATTATGTCTTGCATCCTTGTGAATTAATAAGAATTTTATGATGCCTTGCAAAAGTATTGTGAAATGTTGTAACACACTTCACTTTTCTAGGATACTATTATTATATTTCATCTAAACAACCTATTTTTATCACTTACCAAGCCTTATTTCAAAGTTTTCTAACAAAATTTCATGATTTTCTATGCTTTTCATCAATAATTTGACCTTTCTTATGCTTTAATTGACCCCTTTTTCAACTTACAGGCCTTACTTAAGTGTCTTTTTGAAAATAACCCTCATAAACATCATTTAAAATATCTAATTTATGACACCCACTTAAATTTCCTTAGTGGGACCCATTCACCACTAGGGGCAAATGAGTCACCTTTGGCTCAAAAATCAAAATAAATTCAAACTTCTGGCGGGATATTATTTTCTAAGGCCTAAGGTTAGCCTGTGATGTGGCGTTTTTAGGAACTATTGCATAATTGTGTATAAATATATGATTTTCCCTCTCATTTCACCCCCATTCATTCACCCAATCATTAATTCATCATTCATTATCCATATCAAGTCAAGCAAGCTAGGATTTTACCATTCTAAGTCATCAAGATAGTTTTCTAAGAAATTCAAGGACAAATTCCTCATCTATTGTTGCAACAACTCAATATCTATCATCATGGAAATATTTTAATTGTTTTATTCTCATGTTAATTGCAAACCCCTATTCCCTAACATTCAACATTTTCTCTCTTTCTTTGTGTGATTATAGATTTAGGTACTTTGAAGGCTTGGAGATGATTAAAGAATAGGTTACAAACATATTGAAGGTATCTCCTTATTGGCTAGGTCAAAATATCCATAAAAAGTCACTTACAGTGTCAAAAATCAGGATTTTAGATCCAGACACATAGAGGAGTAGAAAGAATAGATTGAGAGCTTCATATTCCACTTTCGGGTTTTCAGAAAAGTCAAAGTGGACTCATACACCATTTGTGGTGTATGAGTCCCACTATACTAATTTTTTGGAGTTTTTGTAGATTTGGATACCCATTTTCCCAAAATTGGCATTGGTGCAGTTTTGCAGACCTAGGACTGATTCGTCCAAAATGGAAAATGAGTCCCAGTAGGTCAAAATTTTAGAATCAGTAGCATTTCTAGTCTTCATTCTAGTACTCAACACATTTCTAGGTGCACATTCTAAGTTTTATAGTTTTTTATTTTGTTTATGGTTGTGATTTATAAAATTGGACCCTCTTGAGAAAAGAGACAATTTCACATCTAACTAGACCTACTTTTAAATAACTTTACACTATTTATTCTTTCAAACAACATTTCTAGGCCCCTAAGACCCATTATTTTTTATCTAGAGGCCTGTTTCACTTGAGAAATTACTTAAAAATTGACAAACAACACTTAATTCTTTCATATCTCAAAAACCTACCTTCAAAAATTAGGAGTGGGACCCATTCGCCACCTTGGAAGAATGAGTCCCCTTTTGTGGGATCCATTCGCCAAGGGTGGAAAATGAGTCCCTTTTGAGGGAAAATTCAATTTTGAGCAAGAATTCAATTAATTCAACTTAATTTTTTAGATAATGTCAGCCTCTTAGGTCTAAATAATGGGAAAATTAGGTGTTGTTGCTTATAAATACTCATTTTTAGTCATTTTACACATCTTTTAGTCTTTTCACAAAAGTAATTTTTAAAGTCAAGTCTTCTACAACAAGTTTCATTAGTAATGTTGAAGTTTTAAGGCAACAAACTAGGGTTTTTTGCAAGTCTTCAAACTTGCCTTTTAGATCAAAATTCAACATTGCAAAGAGTTTTTTATGGATGCCTATGGTGAATCATGAAGAAATCTAGGTTGAGGAGATGCAACTATCCATCAAATCACACCTAAAGACTTGATTTCAAAGTGATTCCATATTCCATTTGCTTCTCTATCTTTAGATTAAGGTTTATATTTCATTTACATTCCATTTGCATGTTATTTTATCTCCATTTTTTATGTGTTGAAATATTTCTAGGGTTGAGATCTTGCATCATTTCAAATCTCGTTTGCATCTCTTATTCTTGCACAATAGAATAGGGTTTTTGACATAATTCAAATTTTCCTAGTCTTTAGCACAACTAAGGCTAGGGTTTTATGTAGATTTTGATTCATTCAAGGTTTAATTACCCAATTAGGGGTTTTACCAAGGAAAACCTCCCATTAGAGAAACAATTTTAGGCTATTTTATAGGAACTTTTCAAGATCCTGATTCGGGTTTCCATCATAAATTTTTGTATAGATGTCAACGTACATAATAGAGATTTGAAATCACAAAAAATTCAAAGTGGACTATTTTTCCATGCATGGTGAATGAGTCCCTCCTAAGATGTCATTTTGAGTTAGATGCAGATCCAGACACCCAGTTGACAGAAAACAACTTCTGTGCAGAAAAACCGTAACCTGGGACTGATTCACCCAGGGTGGCAAATGAGTCCCAGTCAACTCAAAATCAGGTGTTGTTAGATTTCCAAATTGCTTTTCAATCTTCTCTAGCTTCTCAGGTGCATAGATTCTGAAAATATCTTTTTGTTTGGTTTAATTTGCATTTTTGTTCATTCTTTTAAGCTTTTTGCAAACAACACTATGTTTTCAAACATTGCATATTTCTTAGGTTTTGCATACATAATCAGTCAAATAAATCATCCAATTGCATAATACTTAGGTGATTCCATTTAGTCTAAATAACATCATACATTACATAATTTAAGTAAACTAGCTAAATATTATGAGTGGGGTTTATCTCTATCCTTGTAGGTGAAACATCCTAAGAGTGCAATAGTAGCCTATAAGCCCTACCCAAAAATATACAGTTCATTTTAGTGAACCTGCATATTGAGCACTTTACATTTCTAATTTCCATTGCATATTTCATCCTAGACTTTACATGCATCAACATTCCATTAGACTATTGTCTTGTTTTTGTATCCTAGGGTTTCTCATATTGCATTACTGAGAGCATCATGTAGAATTCATTATTACATCTTGTATCATTAAATCATTCCAAAATTCCACATTTTTTAGTCTCTATCTGCTGAGTATAGACCAGAAAACATTCAAAAAGGAAAAAAAATAGAAAAATACCTAAAAATGCCTCTCCTAGGACTCATTTTCCACCTTGGGAAAATTAGTCCCATTGCAATTTTTGAATCAAAATTTACAAAATTTAATTTATTACTTTGCACATTTCTATTTTTTGTAGTTTATTTTCTATTTCATTAGCATAAGCATCATTTTCTTTCATAGAATTTATGGATAGTTTTATATTTTTGCAAGTTTCCATTTTAGTATTCATTCCTAGTTCTTTTAGATCTGACTCATCAATACATAAAAACACAAAAATAGAAACATCAAACCAACCTTTCAAGCAACTGATTCAATTTAGAAAAATCTCATCCAAGCACCTTAGTAGTGATGATGAAGACAAGTTAGATGAAGTTCTCCAGGACTTCCTATCACTCACTTCATCCTCTAAAGCTTGCCATGAGAACCTTAAACAAATTAATGAGACTTTATCCCTCAAACCTTTTAGTTGAAATGACTTTTATTTGTTAGATGAATCCCTTCAGGAATTCACCTCACATAAGTCATCCACTAAATTATATTGTGCCAAACCCACAATAACCAACATCGACACCTTTGATGTTGAACAACCTAAACCAATTAATGATAAATTACCCCTGAAACCTTTTAATCGTGATGACTTGGTCTTGTTAGATGACTCCCTTCGGGATTTCATCTCACTCCAATCATCCACTAAGGTTTTTTGTGAGAAATCTATAACTAAGGATGTTAATGTGATTCAACCTCAAGTCACTCTTTACCCACCCTCACTTTAACTTCATCCTTCCAATAAATGTGAGTACACTCTTTACCCACCTAAAACCAATGTGTTGCCACAATCTAGTAATCTTACTATTGCTCATACATATAATACCCGCAACAATCAGCAACCACCACAACCAACCCCACCCTCTTTACCTTTACCCAATCTACCTAGTGTTCCTCATTACCTTCCACACACAAAGGAGTATGATCTTGTTGAACAATTAAAGAATACTCCTGCAAAGATTTCCCTTTGGGATTTACTTCAGAATTCACCAAATTACCACACTATTCTTCAAATAGCCTTACAACAAATTGTAGTTCCTCCTGGTACTACTTCGAATGATGTGGAAAATATAATGTATGGAATGAATCAAATTAATCTAGATATTACTTTTCATCAACATGAGCTCCCTCCTTTCGGGTCGTGAAAACAAAATGAAGCCTTTATGATAATTTCTCAATTCAATCGCATAGGCATAAAAAGAACCCTTATTGATAATAGTTCTACCCTTACTGTGTTTAGTGTGAATCTCCTTGATAAATTTTGGGTTGATAAGTCACAAATAATACTTGATTTTGTATCCATTCAAGGATTTGACAATACAACAAAGCAACCACTTGGTATAATTACTTTACCTATTACAATTGGGCTTGCTACTTTGCAAACTCATATTCATGTCATGCCTTATGATCTTTCATATAATCTTCTTTTAGGTAGACCATGGATTCATGATATGAATGCAGTTCCTTTGACACTTCATCGTATTATGAAATATGTCTAACAATAAAATTTATCAAGTTGAAATAGACCTCGAGCTTGAAAGTTTCTTGCACCCTGAAAAAGGAGCTACAAGTCCTCTAAAAACATTAATTCCAACATCCAATATAGAACCTCTTGAAAGTGAACAAAATGGTGTTGAATTGGTATCTAAGTTCTTTGGTGATGATTGAGGATCTTTAGAATTCACACATTCATTTATGGGAAAATACATAATCACACAAAAGACACATCAAAAACATGAACAACCAACAATCATGTCAACTCAAAATTTTGAACAATCTTCTCAAACCTCTATCTCTTCTACTTTGGAAGAAAATGCAACATACACCACAAATTTTGATGAATCCTCGGCTTATCCGAAAGAAATGGAACAACTTTATGGAAAAGGCTATAAACTTGTGAAACAACTAGGATATACTAGAAAAGGGTGTGGAAAACATGAAAAAGGTATTCATGTTCCTATTGAACCAAACACATAAGAGACAAAAATTGGATTGGACTATTCTTTTTCCAAGACAACAAAAGCTACTCACCGACCCTCTTTGAATGTCAACACTATTATATGTCCGTAAAAACGTAAACTCGCCATTAAAAATCTTGAATTGCTTGATATGAACTCACCACCATCATGGCAGTATGTTGATAGTGATGAAACTCTGAAACACATGTTAGGAGTTTATGATAACACATCCTCTCCTACTTCCATGAAACAAATTCCTCATGCTATGATTGTTACCAAGCAAGATGACAATGATATCATTGAAGAATCCTATGAGTTTGAAGTTCCTAAACCTAATGCACTCCCTTTAGGAGATACAATTGATGTGCCAATGGAAATTGATGATAAAGACAAAGTTTTAAGATTGGGAAGTGCCTTGATGATGAAGAACAAGAAGACAATACAACTTTACTTCATGATTTTCTTGAAATATTTACTTGGAAATATTCTGATATGCCAGGAATTGACCTGAAGATTGTGACACACAACATTGTGCTTGCTAAAAATGCTAAACTCATTCATCAAAAGATAAGAAAAATGCATCCTAACATAGCCTATCATGTTAAAGCCGAGCTTGAAAAACTTCTTGATGTAGGCTTCATTCGACCTATTGATTATTCTTCTTGGATCTCAAACATTGTTGCAGTTGCTAAACCTGATAATTGTATTAGGATATGTGTGGATTTTCATTACCTAAATAAAGCTTCTTTAAAAGATGACTTTCTACTTCCTAATATTGACATGATTATGGATTCAACTATTGGACATGCTTTGTTGTCATTCATGGATGTAAATTTTGGTTATAATCAAATCCTTATTAATCCTCGATATTAATACAAAACTTCTTTTACAACTATTTGGGGAACATTTTGTTGGGTTGTGATGCCCTTCAGTTTAAATAATGTCGATGCAACTTATCAATGAGCAATGACATTAATCTTTCATGATTACATCCACAAAATTTTGGAATATTATGTTGATGATATCTTAGCTAAATCCTTAACATGACAAGATATGTAAATGTTCTTTGGAGAATCTTCGAATGAATATGTAAATATAATATGCACTTAATTTTGAAAAAGTGTTTCTTTGGTGTAAATAGTGGTAAAATTTTGGGGTTTATTGGTCAATTCCACAAAAGGATATAAAAAGTCATGGAAAATCCTAACATGGGAATTGGACATTCAAGGTGTGACTAACATCTTCTTATGGTCATTCATTTACATTGTCAAACCAGAACATATACTTGAAATGGAGCCATGACTGCATGTGCACTAAGAGCCAGTTTTAGTCACAATTTACCAGAAATAAATGCTTGGAAGGAATTCTACTTATGCTGCAAGAATGTAATGTAAAGTCTTCTTAACTTAAGCATAACTTAATCAAATAAGAAATCATGACAACTATGACTAAGAAACAAACTATGAACTGGTCTTATGTTACAGGAACAAACACAGGGATGGATTCCCGATGCTGCAGGAACAATATAAGACTGAGTTTGCGCTAAAACTTTCAAGAATGAAATCTAACTTATAATCAATAGAAGATAAATAACTAACTACAAATACTCACTAAGTGGGCCCCCTTAGCAAGCATCAACTAGTTTATGCAAGAATTGAACTCAAAACTTCATCATCTTTTATTCATAAACTTGGAATCATATACATTGATTGTTCTACTTGTAAGAAAACTAACACAAAACACTGTTTCTCATTATAATACTAACTTTAACACACTCTGTTGCTCACTCACGCAGGAGGAACACTTATTTATATTAGAAAAGCAACTAACTACCTAACTCTAACAGAGAAAGACATGGACATTAATGCATCCTGAAACCGAGGAACAAACTTCTCATAAATGAAGGCATATCTATTCAACACGATTCAGAGAGAATTTAGTATTCCACTCTTCCTAGATTAATGATCATTTAGATTTCCTCCCAATGACCCAGTCAGAGAGTCTTTGTTGGAACAACTTCCTCGATGTCGTGCTGGAAATGGACTTTACTGCAGGGCTGAGATCTGTTGCACTTTGACTGCTCATGCTTCCTTCAACAACCCACGATGCACATGGAGACAAAATACATAGAAAGAAGAGTGGAAAATAACATGATACACATTCATTAATCACATATTAAATCCATTTCCATTATCCAAATACCACATGCATTATATTAGTCATTTGGGAGGTCAAATGTATAATTAATATAGACACATAGAGATGTTAAGTCATAGAATATAGGAATGTGTTGCCACAGGATAATACCCCATTTTAGATAAAACCTTTAATCAAAGAGTTAAAACAACCACTAATAAGAGTAAGGGTATTAAAAATACATCATAATATTCAAAGTATGAGCATATTTCGAGGTCATCATTTATCATATATCTCATTGAGGCATTGAGGTCGATACAAAGAAAATTGATGCAATCATTAACGCACACCTCCTAGAAACATTTCAATTGCAAATGCTCCAAGGTTAAATCTGAATTCATCTATCATTTCAGCATCTTTAGTTGATCACACATTACCTTCATGCATCTCCTTAAAAGGGGTACCTTTGGATTGGGATGAGGATTGGAAGCATGCTTTGAGAATTTAAAACAAGACGTTGTAACCCCACTGCTTTTACAACCCGCTATGCCAAACAAACCATTTATCTTGTACATAGTCGCATCAGCCCATGCTCTTGTAGCATTGTTTGCTCAACAAGACGATCATGGAAAAGAGCATCCTATTTATTATATCAGTTGAACTTTATTTGATTATGAAACTTGATATTCACCAATTGAAAAACAATGCTTAGCTCTTGTATTCGCTACTAGTAAATTATGACATTATTTACTAAATGCTGAAATACAAGTCATGACAAAATGTGATCCTTTAAGTATCTTTTCAACAAAATGGACCTTTCTGGATGCTTAGCTAAGTAAGATGTTGTTAACTGTTTTACCTTAAGTTTGTTTCACAAAAAAATCAAAGGACAAGCATTAACCCATCACTTAGCTAACACTCCTCCTCTGCTTTACCTAATCAATACCTCTTTCTTGATGATAGTGTCTTGACTAATGATGTTAAAACATGGGAATTTTATTTTGATGGATCTTAAGTGTAGAATGGGTTCGTAGTTGGAGGGTCTTAATTCCACCCTCATGCATTGAACCTCTTCCCCTTATCCTATCGATTGAATTTCTTATGCATAAATTACATAGTTGAGTATGAGGCATTAATCACGGGTTTTCAAGCTTCTTTAGCAATGAATGCTAAATTTTTTAAGATCTTTGGTGCTTCATAGTTAGTTATTAAACAAATCAATGGTATGTATCAAGCTAAACATGATAATTTATTAAAATACAAGGATCTTATAATGAAACTATTAGATAAGTTTGAATCATTCACCATTAATGACATCCCATGAAAAGAAAATCGACATGCAGATGCAATGGCAAGTGCAGCCTCTCTTATATCCCCTCACAATCCTTCAACAACCTTCACCTTTGTTATTCAACCCATCATGAAACCTTCCATTGATACTTGATTAGAAGACATTTCAACTACAACTCAACATAAACCATGTGAATGGTATGACACACTTTACCATTATTTGAAACATGGTACCATTCTCGAGCCCACAATGACAAACACTAGAAAATGTTTACATAAACTAGCAGCTAAATATTTGATTCTTGTTGATGTGTTGCATAGAATATCCTTTAATGGTCTCTTACTATGGTTTCTTAAGGATTCTTAAATCCCTATAGGCCTTGAGTAGGCTCATGCTGGTGCCTATGGCAGTCATTTTAGAGGATGGTCATTAGTGTAGAAAATTATCCGTATGGGTTATTATTGGCAACATATGGAGAAAGATTGTTTTGCTTATGTTAAACGATGGCACAAATGTCAAGATCATAGCAATTTGATTCATGCTCCTACTTGTGAGCTCCATGCACAAGTTCCAATTTGGCCATTTTTAGTGTGGTAATTGGATCTTATTGGAAAAATTTCACCTCCCTCTTCTGTCGGACATACATTCATGATCACCATAATTTAGTATTTTCACGAAGTGGGTGGAAGTTATTACTCTTAATTATAAGACTGCTGAAGTAATTTTTTGTTTCATATTGGAACACATAATTGCTTGCTCTGGACTCCCTTCTGCACTCATTACATACAATGGAACCCCCTTTAAGAATAACAAAGTCTAGAATTTTCTTGAAACATTCAACATTCAACATTGATTCTCAACACCGTATTATCCACAATCTAATGGAAAAGATGAAAACACTAACAAGATTCTAGGAAAAATTCTAAAGAAAACTATTAACAAACATCATAAGGACTGGCATACATAATTACATTATGTTCTTTGGGTGTAGAGAATGAGTGTTAGATTATCGACAAGAACTACACCTTATGACCTTGTTTATGGCACCGATGTGATCATGCCCTTAGAATTAGAAATTTTTACATTACAAATTGCTCTCTAGAACCTTATTGATGATGCCACTTATAAATAACAACACTTACACCAACTCAAGATGCTCCATGAAAACCGCATTAATGCTCTTGAGCATCTCCAAGCTTACATAAAAAAATTACAATGAAAACATAGCTCACATGTCATTCCTTGAATGTTTCATAAGGGTGATTTTATCCTTTCTAAGAATCAACATAATACTAATGTTGACAAGGAAGACAAAGATAAATTCAGCCCTAATTGGTTAGGACCTTACATAGTTGATATCAGTTACGGGTTTGGTGCTTACATCTTAATGGAGCTTGATGGAGCACCCCTTAAGGAGCCTATTAATGTCACATGTTTGCATTAGTGTTTCATGTAACCTGTTTGAATAGTATGATTGTTAAAGTAGTGTTGTCTAAAGCTATTTGATGTCATTCTAAATAGCTTTCACATTGCTTCGTTATTGACAACTCATTTTGTGTTTGTCTTGAGCACTAAGGTAATTATTTAAAGTAAATTTTATAGTTACTTTAGGATTCATACTATTCACCCTTGTGTTATGCTAAGGTAGATCCTTATATGAGTTATATGTGTATTTAATTTAACATATTCTCTAATGAACAATGTCATATTACACTAAAAATGAAGTATTTTTTAAATTAGATCACATTAATCATGTTAAATCATGTTGACATTAATTAAATACTTTTATAATTCATTTAATTAATCACATTGCATTTAACATCCACACAAAGAAACACATCATAATAACAACAAAGGCACATGTCTATATATATATATATCAGAGTTTTATATACATCTCACTATCGTATAAAAAATCACCAAGGTTTGTCAGAGCTAGACCCCTCGAGCTCTGGTGCTTGAGATCCGATCCCTAGACGTCTAGAGACAATCATGTGTGATCATGACCATGAACTATCAAGTCTAAGTGCATACTCTAGACCCTAAAATTTACCAACAACCACAAGACGATCCTCCACCATCTGATCCCTCTCCACTCATACCTATGCTAGATGTGCATGTAGTCTTGCGATCTCTACTGAGGTCTGTGATGACTATCCTACACTCTCATCTCGACAGGGTCTTCTCCTCACACTCTCATACACTACCCATAGCCTTGTGAAAGGTATGAGTGACTCTAGCTCTTCCTCCATGATTGGTGGGAACATGTAGTTAGGATCCATCTCCTCCTTAATGATAAATGTAGGCACTATCTCTACGACAACCTAACGATAGAACTCCCACCAATCTCTTATCTCTCCTACAAGATAGAAAAGTTACACAATCAGTACACATCATCATGATAAATGTATATAAAACAAAACATAAATATACTCAAGTACATGCGTAAAATAAAAAATATCATCACCTATGTCACTAGAAGCATGAGGAATATCAACCTAATCCTCTTTGGGGGGCATGGCGGATGTGCTATCCTCTCTTTGACTATGGGTACTGATGTCTATCGTAGCTACAACACATGATATAGTCCTATAAGTGTGTGAGGACTCTCCATGCTCATCTTGATCCTCAATCACTACCTTGTCCCCCTCACTTAGAGGTGGCTCCTCCTCGTAACACTCATCCTCCTCATAATACTCCTCCTCATCATCCTCTCCTCCATCCTACTCCTCATAGTTAGGATCAACCTCTAAATCATACTCGTCATCAATAACATCAATAAATATATCTGATGGGCTATATTGTACATTTTTTCTCTTTCCTCTCACTCATCTCCCTCATCTAGTGCTAGTTCTATATCACCTATAGGTAAATCCATGGGGAACACAGGAGTTGATCATGTCACTGACCACCACTCCTTGTTCTCATCTATGCTACCAACATCATCAAGTTCAGACATTGGTGACCATTCGTGATCTAAATCATCAAAATCACTCCCACAAACATGATCTATGGTAAGCCGAATAGTATCACCTGGCCTCTAGGCACTCCACATTGATCATCTAATGCAGGGGCATTCCCTTGGTGGTGTCTACACCTACCCAAACTATCACATTACATCCGTAATAGAAAGGTCATACAACATAGTGATGCCT
>VDFB02001549.1:0-80412 GCA_007258455.2 Sequoia sempervirens | reverse complement strand
TTTCACCAATATTTCTGATTTGCGCAATTCCATTGGTGTTAGAAAGGTATTTTAGAGCTCTTTAGATCCATTCATGCACTTTTTATAGAATCTAACCCAAGTAAATTTTATTCATTTTTTTGTGATTTCATTGTTAGCATATTTTTTGCCTCTGGCTTAAAATCATCCTTAACAGATTGCTCATGATCATTTAATTGGTCTTGGTTTGAAAAGGTTTTGAAATTTTCTTCAAAGGTAAAAAATTATTAATACCTTAGAGTCATTGTTGCCTTTTAAAGGTAACTTGAAATTTAATGGGGGTTTCTAAAAGTTAGCAAAAATTTCCAAAAAAGATGTAAGAGGGTACATGCTTTTGAAAGTCTTAGTTTGCTAGAATCCTTATAGTGTCAATTTTTTTTTACCTTGTCTTTTCCACGCGCATTCAATATTTGGAGGAAAAGTTTATTTTGGTTAGAGTTTATCTTAATTGGGTTGAGTGTTGCTAGGATTTGGTTATCTCTTGTATTGAATGGCCACATTGAAGGAGAACATAGAATGCCAAGGACACTACATGAAGGAAGGGAGATTTCAGGAATCGTGTTAGATCATAAGCATGTGTTGAAAGCTTTTAAAGTGCAGTTACAATATAGTTTCATGCATTTTGACATTTTTAACATCTTGAAGATTCAGGGAAAGGCGGTTTCATATGTGGACATGTGCATAATGGGAATAGAATACGTGGAGATGATCAACTGGATCTCACAAAGCATTATCTCCCTCTAACATAGATGCATGCACGTGGAGGTTTCCAAGCAGGTGTGTCATATTGAAAACCCTCTCATCATTATCATTGCTATTAAGATTAGTACCTACAATGGAAGAGTATGATATTATTTTAACCTTAAGGTCTTTGTCTAGTTTATGTTACATGTATGTGTCATGAAATGATTAGTAAAGACACAAGGTTTTGTAGAAATGACAAAAGCTAGACTGTTTCCATGTAATTTATGTCACCATCACAAGTGAAAATGTTGTAAAAGTTGTGAGGTGCTATAGGGAGGATGCAAACTTCTATGAAAAATGTATGATTGCATTGAAAAAGAGTTATTAGGTTCTCTAGAATTGAAAAAAAATCATATTTCACCCTACAATTCTATGGGTGTTTTGAGGACATCAAAGTTAGTAGATGATAGAGAGCTTGATCCAAGTTCATTCAGTACTAAAATTAGTAAATATGATGATGTGCATTTTGAAACATCTTCTGTATAAACTAAGATTGATATAGAGGTAATGGAAAAGTGGTCACATAGTGATTAGGATCCTTCACCAGTAGTCAAGTGCCAAGTCTCAAGTAGAAAGCATTCTCAGGAAGATAATGTTGGGAAAGGAAAAATATTGGAGGCATTTCATTTGATTTAAATATGCCAACTTAAAAAGCTATAAATATGAAGGGCATTGATTTGAGAGCACAGGTTTTATAATCCCAAGCATATACCAAGAGATTACTCAAAGTAAGGACAACTCAATCATGGTAGAGGCAGTCTTCCTATTGAAAGCACAGTCAAGAGAAGAAAAGAAAGTGGTAGTCACCATCTAGGGTTCATAGACAAATCATGACAAAAGGTGTCAATTCATTAGAGAGTGTGTTTGTCATATTTATGAGGGTAGTTAAGCACAGTCAAAGGATAATTCATTGTGTAGCAAGAAATCATGGCCATTCACAAGTACATAGTTCACAAGGTTTAAAATCTAAATGTTGAAGGAAAGTCACAACTACAAAGGATAGTGAAAAGAGAAAAGGGAAGTCAATAATGAAGTTAGGATATGACAATGATAAAATGACAAATAGTGGTAGTAACAATCATATCATGGCAATGGTGGTCCCTGCGAAGAGAGAAGATAGTGGTAAGAGACTTAATGAAATGAAAATTCTAGTGAATGTTTTATCAACAAAGGAAACACTATCAGGGGATGGTTTAAAGTCATGATAAAGAGAGACCACAATGTTCTATTAAAAGGCAACTTATAATATGTTATATTTTGTTAGAAAAGTGAAGGAAAGTCATTGGGATGTTGCTCTTGTACAAGCTTCTCCACCCTTCTCTTGAAGAGTATCAAGCATGGCAGTCAATGATGAGTTTCTTCATCAACGAACTTGGAATGCGTCTTCATCAGCATCATCTTTTGACATGTTGATATTATGGGAAAAACTTGATGAAGAGGTTGTTGTTATCCACTGAAATTGCACCCTGTTGAACCTGATGTTCAACACCTCAGTGTAACATGGGAAGACCTCTAAAGCTGTGGGTCACTTATAGACAGAGGTCAACCTCCAGAGAAGGCTAGCTTCCTAACTGGTAATATCACTTAATTACTAAACTTTGTGAGGTAAAGGGAGAAGGAATACATAAGAACTAATAAAAACACTATCTCTATGGTGATGCGCCAAATTTACTAAAGAAGACATATAACACAGTTTACACACACACTTTCAGTCAATGAAAAAAGCTTAGTTGTACACAACTCAATCACATACGTTTTCTGCATAAATATTTCATGAAAAGGTTCAGATGGCTACACTCCTAGAAGGAAGAAATAACACAACTAGAGAGTACTGCATTTTGAACACATCTCACAACCTACAAAATACATATTGCTCTACAGAACGGTGCTGAGATAAGACATAACCGCACGAAATCATACAGTTTCACAAGCAGTTTCATCAATTATACGAATGCACACAATTTAATAGAAAGATCAAAAAGGTAAAGCACTTATACTCATTGATTTCAATGGTGAAACACTGATATACATGCCTGTCATGAGTTACAAAACATAGCCTCTCTTCTGCAAAGAACTCCACAAGTTACAAAAAGCAGAAAAGTACCAGTTAATAACTGAACTACAAAAAGGGCAAAAATGCCATATATACGAGAACTAAAAGTGTTGCCCCTTTGTTTCTAGGGTTTACAAAATATCGGCCTCAGAAAGATATGCCCTTAGATCTTTTGAATGAAGTTAATGTTGTGTCCCCGCTGTCCATGTCAGTGAAGAGTCGCTCCAAGAATGGTCTCCTTGATCTTTTGCAACGCATTTAATGTGCCAACCTCTAGCCTCCATGTTCACTTTCGAACTTCCCTGAAGAGTTGTCTTGAATCCCCTAGAGCACTATCATTAATGTCTAACTGCCTTTTTCTAGTAGACCTCACAGCTGTCCCTGAGACTGATGACTTCTTCTTTCTTTCGGCCTTCTTCCTGCTCAAGATCTTTCTGCATGTTGACTTCCTCTGCAAGCGGCATTAGACTTCCCATTAGATCTCCACACCATTGCTTCATCGAGCTACTCCATCACTTTTGATCTCAAAGCAGATCCATGCCACTTTCATTCTGTTGATCTTCTTCTCACCGGTCAAACTACCACGGCTCGCCTGTAGCTTCCTCTGATTGGTCGAACAAATGCTACATGGAATCGCCAGACGGTCAAAGGTTATTTAGACTGAATTGCATGTCAGTGAGACACTAATCATGTCTCCCTGATGCGATTATACCTCATAGTAGTTATCGGCATACTGCGCGATAGTCGGAAAGACCTCATATCGAATGCAAAAGTCATACCGATATTGCCTTTGTCATCACCCAGACCATCGGCAAGATAAATCGCTCTCAGAAAGAGGTCTTGCCAAAAGCTTCTGACAGTAGATAGCACTTCAACCAGACCATTAGAAAGACTTCATCGGGTCGACAAGGTGTTACAACGAACCCTTCATCCTTCTCCCTAAGACTGAACCTTTCGTCTCGGCAAGACCACCCTCGGTCGGTGAGATATTACACCGACTGAGCCTTCTGTCAACACATGCAACTTCTTTCGGTGAGACCTTCGCTATCGGTGAGACCTCATGCCGAGCTCAAAACACTACGCTGAAGGGAGAAACCCTCGGCGTGACTCACAATCATCGACAAGACATCTCCCTGATGGTACCTTTTTTCGCCGAGACCCTACCTCTCACCGAGACATCATGTCGAAGTTAACTCCATGGCTAGGAGTCTTACCGATTCCAAATATCCATTCGGCGAGACCCTGTCAGTTTGGCAAGACCTCACGCCAAAAGCATTCCACTTTCCCCAAGCTCTGATCATTTCTTTCGATGAGACTGTCATGTTTCGGTGAGACATTATGCCGAAGGCAATCCCCTTCGGCAAGACTTCATTTCGGTCGCTGAGATGTTACAACGAGGCCCTTCCTTTCTTCGTGGTGACATTTCTTTTCGCCGAGACCTCTCGGCGAATGTGAACCCTTTTCCCCGACACCGACCCTGTGAACAAATTTCGGAGTGACTCCCACTGGTTGGGAAGAGATTATACCGAAGGCTTCCATTCTTCCCGAGCTTGAACCTTTCCTTCGCTGAGACTCCCACCATGTTAGTGAGACCATATAACGATGATGCCTCCTTTCTTTCGCCGACGCCACTTCACTTTGGCAAGATTCCACCCTGTCGGTGAGACTTTTCCCCTTCGGCCAGACATTATGACAAACTCAAACCTTTCGTCGAGATCCCTCATCGGTCAGCAGGACTTCTCTCTGAGCGCAAACATCTCCTCGATGGCACCTCTTTTTGGTGAGACCTCCATCCCTTCGGCAAGACATTACCCCGAAGGCAAACCATTCCCCCCGACACCAACTTTGTGAGCTACTGTCGGCGAGACATCCCAAGCGGAGAGATACATAAATACTCATGGCGACCCGAATGTCCTGGAAATTGGTGTATTCAAACAAATAGAACGTATTGCTAGTCAACAAAACAACAGGAGGGTCTTGCCGACTTTCTTCTCTGATGAATTTTATGCCAAATCTGACTGAGGCGAGGCTTTCCAATAGGCTTCCTTGTGAAATAGCATCAGATGTATGATCTAACCCTTGATGCAAATGTCCCCATTTGGCCTTCATGAACACCTGAAACATAGATTGCCCTGCTTGATTGAGCCCGTAGGTGAAAAACAGGTAACAGTTGCAACAACTTCTAAGACAATAGATAAGAAAAGAAATGCACTACATGCCATGAATGTAAGACAATTTAATGAGGATAATGCATAGTCCAAGATACAACATGGAGAGAGAGAAAATAGTTTGGATCTGTAGTTTGGTGCAACAAGTAAAAATAACTTCTATGATTTTCCATCCACTTTTCTAGGTGCTACCTTTGAGTTTGATCATGCCAAGGGATCAATTTTGCTTGTCACTGTTAGTGATGAGTATGGAAATTGGGTAAAAGTCTTGTATTAAACAATGCTCATCCTTTGGAGCTTTGATGATATGGAGGAATGCCTGAAGAGGCATAGGTAGCAAGGACAATAATAAACCCATATCTCAGTGTGTGCAGAGAAACATGATTGTCATAAGGTTTTCATGAAGGATGGTAGGGAGATATGCCTCAAAAGAATCATCAAAAGAGATAGGTCCTATGAAATAAGGTACACTCAATGTCAAATAAATGATAGTCCATATGCAACATGTAGATTGGCAGTCATTTGTAAAATTGCAGACTTTAATAGAGGTGACAATCACCTTGTTATTGCTAATTTGAAACCCTTGGGAATCGATGGAATATGGCAGGCTCTAAATGGGGTAACACCTATGGTGGACAATCAAACTAATATCATATAATACTAAGGAGGTATTAAGGAGGCAGTGGGTCCATGGAAAAGCAAGGGATACAATCTTTTGACTATGATTTGTTATCTAAGTGACTGGATAATGAACTATCAACTTACATGCCAAGGAGATTTGTTTAGTTCAGGGTCATGAGATAATGCAACAACATGAAAGCATCACTATGATTTCAAGAACTAGATAAGAGCCTAATAAAAAATTGTGCAAAAGTACATATTGATGTTGCATATTCATTTAATAACAATGATGAAAAATAGGGTCTACAAATTATATAACCATGAAAGGGACAACATTATCCTAGCCTTGAGATAGAGGTCATGAAGGGCAAAGGTTTGACATGATAATGTAAAAGAATATGTGATAGTGAAACTCAATAGGGCATGAACAACAAGAGCTAAGATAGTCAACAAAGTGAGTGTACCATGACAATCCACATGGGTATGAAGCATGAATGATAGTCTATGAATGGCAGATCTCAAATTGAAGATGACAGTGGTGTGCACAAGAATGGGTGGTAGTCAACCAGATCAATATAAAGAGGTTTTAGGACACAAAACATGTGTCATCTTTCAGCTCTTAAAGATCTCATAGACATGTACCATTAGCAGGTTTGATAAGGTTAAGGAAGTTTGGAGAGTAATGAGCAATTCCAAGCATGTAGGGTAGGTTGGTGTGGTCTGCATCAATTGGAGAAGATATAAGAGGGCATTTATGACTCAATTTGAACCTTTTTGAGAGCATATAAGAGTGTTTTAGGTGCTTTGATGATAGAAGAGGTCAAGGTATGAAGTTTTCCTCATAAAAATAACCTTTTGGAGCAATTTTGGGGTCTAAAAAGTAGGCAATATTGTTTTGGACGACCAAAAGAAATTGAATCAACAAGATGGAGTGAAGACTTATCCTTTTCTCTTCCACACATGTTTCTATTCTCTTGCAGTTGTTGAACAACATAAAGGCAAGCTTTAGAAGCAATTTTCAGTTAGTTCTTATTCATTCTCAACGTTGTATTATAATCTGAAAGGATTCTTTCAATGTAGGACAACATTGTAACTCAAAGAGACATATTTTGTAGGCTTGTACAACAGTGTAACACCTTTTCAAATCAATAAAGTTAAGTAATTTTTCCTTCTCAAAGTCTGTTTTGTTGTGTGCAATAAGTGATTGATGTATTATTTTGTAATTTATATGCAAATCCTTTATTGTATGTCTCATATCTCAACACCTTCAAACAGGAAAAACTCATATTTAGTGCAGGTTATAGGTTGTGTTATTGGTTTGAACAATTATTAAGTGTGAAACTTTTATTTTCCTCTTAAGCTGTAAAACTCAAACCTTCCTATGAAACACTTATGCATTAATATGTGTAAATTTTTGAGTTGTGTGAGAACCAACTAAATTATTGAGGGAATTATGTGTTAAAATAGTAGTATAGGTTTTGAGAAAAACATTTTGATGCATCACCTTAGGAAGAAGTAGGATCATTTTCATGTTTCCTTCTTACTCATTTCCTCGGCAAAGCATTAGTTTAGTTTTTAGGTGAGGATTTGGAGGAACCAACCTTCTATGGAGGTTCCTTTCTATCATAGGTGACCCACAAACCTGGAAAGGATCCCATGTTTCACCAATAAGCTAAGTTCTGCAACTTAGCAAGGGCGCAATATTGAGTGATAACATTCATATTTTTGTCAATTACTTGGACATCTTAGCACCTAGAAATAATCTATTTGTGCCATATGAATTTATTTGATCTTGTTTACATGCACTAAGTTTATTAGTCTCTGATTTTATCATTTGAGGAAGTATCATGGGTTTTTTGTTCATCCTTCTATGGTCATCTTGGGATAGGATAACTATGAGTCTTAAATAAATGATGTCTTGACACATATCAGTTGGCTTGATCTTTTGCCTTATCTTTATGGACTCATACCTACACTAAAAATACTAGATATTTTATCAACATGGTGTATTATCAGTGATCATGTTGTAGGAGTGATTCGTTCTAGCGTTGATATTGCCACTGTGTGTTCTATATCAAATATTGATTGTCCCCACATACTTTGGAATCAACTTTGGGAGATCCATAGAGACCTTCATATCTCTCCATACCCAAAGGATCTTGCTGAAAATTATCTCATCCCTCTTGTTGATGCAAATTTCATACCCTTTGATGATGATACTATAGAGGAGCTTGAGTATATCACAAGTCTTGCATGTTTTGATTGTTCAAATACTTGTCTTCATGTTCCCACTCTTTAGAACGAGACTATATCATCATATTTTGTTGTTCCTGATCACTTTGATATTCCACATCCTTGGCCCCTATCGGTTTAGTGCAATAGGACATTCATCGTCTTCCAGCTACTTGGGATTCATATCTTGTAGACATATCATCCTTATTTGTAGTCACATATTGTACATTTGGAGGATTACTTTGAGGAAATTCATCTCCTCTTTGTTGACAACCACAACATCATTGTTGGCCCATCATCTTCATCACCTTTGCAACTTATTCTACATCAATCTTCATCAATTTTTGGATTGAAATAATCTCATTCACACATGTGTACACTTGACTTCTCATTTAGAGGAACACATCATTTGAATTTGGATTCTTGATTCTTCCATCTTTTTGGATTGACTTCTCCAATCACTAGTGGATTTGTTTCTTCCTAAGGGGAGAAATGTTGTTTGCAAGCAATGGATCATATTTTGTCTTCAAACATTCATTATTGGCACATGAGATACTTCTTTATGAGGGGATTCATGTTCTCATTTTCTCTATCCTACTGAGGGGAAATCTATTGTTTTTGTGTGACTTAAGCAGTCCTTGAGGATCAAATTGAGTCCTCCTTTTATCCTTCTTTCACTAGTGCAATCATTTTATTTTATCTCTTTTGGAGGGGATTTTTCCCCCATGTGGTTTCCTCCTTTTCTTTGGTTATGGAAGATTCATTTATTTGTTCATGGGTACCTCATTAGGCCTTGTAGTCAGGACCCATCCATTCATCCATCACTGCATTCTTTATCAAGGTTTTTAGCTTCTCCCTAAGTTGATCTTAAGGGGGGTGTTGGAGTAATTAGGTCATCACTGATAATTAATTAATCAGTAATTAATTATTTGCTCCCTTATTACTTTAAGTACTTAAGCTAAATTTAGGAGTGCTTTTTTATTATTAGAATTGCAATTAGGTCAAGTTGTCTCATTACATGAGATTAAGACATTTGTCACAATCTAATCAAATCCTCATCTAGGATTTTTTTTCTTTTTTATAAGGATTGATTCTTCATTGTAATCATTTATTCACATTCATTATCAATAAGAAAATCCTATCAGATGCTTGTGTGGATCAATCTCTTCTCTCTTGGTTGTATATAAAATTAGTTGATTTGATATCTCATTTGTGATAGATTTTTTGGTTGCAGGTGATTTTTGGGAGCTATGGGGTTCATTATCAACACCAACAGATGCACCCATCTCTCTACAATATTACAATAATCAAGTGCAATATATTCTTATGTCATTCTAGGAAACCCCCAAGATATGAAGAGAGAAGATTTGATACACTCCAAGAAATAGGTCATTTCATTTAAAAACAAGGGTCTCAACCAAGACACCAAAATCTATATAAGGGTCACACGTTATTCTCACAACACCATTCATTGCATAACACACTTTGTATATATAGTCTTGTTGATAATTTTGTCAAACATTAGCAAAAACACTTTTACTGAAGGCATTATTATTGTATTTTTTATTTAAAAATGTCTCATAGATGTTAAAGAGAAAAAAAAATATTTTGTAAAATTGGAAAGGATAAAGTGAAAGCATGGCGAAAAGTCGGAGAAAAGGAAAATACGGAAAATAACCTAGTGTTTAAGTGCCAAAGTAAGGAGAAAGTTTTGGATTTGTTCTATAGCCATGTATGAGGAGATATTTTAGGGTTCTTTGTTGGCTGCATTGAAGGAGAGCTTCATACATGGCACAAAAGCAACACCTTGTTGCTCAGTTTGCATCCACGTTAAAGACAAGGTCATAGCATGTTGCATGAGGTTTGTCAACATTGAAAGAGTCATGTTTATCCCTGGCATGAAAGTTGCATTTTTATGCCCCGTATAACCACGTTGTAGCTAGAAGGAGGTTAATGAGAAGTTGCACCATTTTGTAGAAGCAATAAAGAAATTTAGGGGCACATTGTAAGACACCCAAGAAGGCTTAGGGGCACATTGTATAATCAATGGAGCATAAATAGGGCACATGAGAAGAAAAGAAAAAAATATGTCTATCATTTCTCTTCCATTAAATCCTGAAGAGTAGCATTCCTTTTGCTTTATCTGGACATTTATTTTTCTCTTACCTTCTTGGTCTATTGAGTTTGTTACTCCATGAATCCTCGCATTCATAAAAATGATGAGCAATACTTTGAAATTTGGGTTAATAGGGTTGGGTTATCATAAACACTAGGGTTTTTTTATATGTTATGAAGAGATTTATACACTCAATTTTTCCTTGTTTCCATTTCAAGTAGTGAAAAAACTAAAGCCATGTCAAAACCTAACCTTCTTTAAATCTTTTGAAAAGATTGTTTGTGTTATTGAACCCAACATAGGATTAAGGTTTTGAGAGAGCATGAAAAAGAATCATAAACCATCATATATGATGATACAAATCTATACCATAAAAGGCTAGGGATCATATGGTTTTCCAATGGTCAAAGTTAGTTGGGTGGGTTTTCTAGATTAAGTGAAAACAAAAGTTAGATGAAACTTGCTATTTTCTGAGATAGTGCAGGGTCTAAAGACCATGAATATGACAATGCTTTATTATTTGTATTTAAGTCTTACAACAAAGATGATGTCCATAGGAAGCCATTAGGTCACAATGTATATGAGCAGATTCATGGTAGTATGAAGTGGTTTTAAAGAGTGTAATATTATTGTGACAATGGAAAGTGAACCAAGAGGGACAACCCATAAAGGTCAAACCATATTGGTCCTTATTGAATTGCAAATGACATCCCCGAGAAGGCATAGTGATAACAGGGGCAAAGGCCATGAAAAAGACATTTCAAAATGCATGATAAGGTCATAGGAGATGACTAAAATTTGTAAAAGGAAAACCTTGATACTATCAGTATTCAAGAACCTATCTTGTCTTGTGATTGTCAAGTTCATATGATAGTTGTATGAAGAAAAATCAGTTAAATGTATGGTCACAAAAGGCAGGTTTTGCATAAGTATAGTAAAAACTAAAAGACAGTCAAGGGTTGTCATATGAAGATGTAGTGTTAAATATCAAAGCACATCCTTTGCCTTAAAAGGATAGTATAAAGTGTTTGATTTTATCAATAACAGTGGTCCATAACATTCACCTCATGAAAATGATTTTTCACTATGACTTGTTGATTGTAATGGTATTATGATTGGTTTGACTGTGATTTGAAATATTGACAATTACCTTGGCAATAAGTCAAAAGGAGACATGTAAAAGACAGTGAGTTGTGACCTTAGATTGTAAAGACAGTGAAATGCATCCTCAATAAGTCTAAAAGGGCAGTCAACAGTTTTGAATGTCATCAAAATGAGGGAAAATCCAATCATATGAAAGTAAAGGATAGTTATAGATGCTCAAAGAAGGCCATGAAGAGATGACTATCTATAAATGAATGAAACTCAGTCACAAAAGACCAAAGGGTAGGTTGGCAGTGAAAGGTCATAAATTAACAAAGGATAGTGACATGTGAAAAACATATGAAGGATAATCCAATCAACATCATGGTTTATAATCTACGAATAACCCATCTATGACAATTGAGGCAACCTACCAAAGATGATAGTCATCATAGGTATAATCATCAAAGATAAGGATAATTCATTGCTACAAGTAACAATTCACAGTGGGCAGTAATAAGAGCATGCATGATAGGGGTTTGGAGTTCCAAGTTTTAGTCTCCCTAAGTTGATTTTGAGGCAGTCACTTTGACTTAAAAAGAACATCAGTTCATGGAAACTCAAGGTGTACAAAAATAGATAATGACAGTAGGAAAGTGAATGAATTACAAGCAGGAAAGCATGACAACCCATGAGGTCTGTGCAAGAGAAAATGTCATAACCAAATGGTAAAGCACAATCATCTTGCTATGAAATAAGGCAGTCATCAAATGTATTGAGCACCTTTAAAAGAAAAAGTAACAGTGCTCTTGTTTTTTTTTATAATGAGGGTAACAATGAGATGAAGGGGAAAATATTTGAGTGACTATACAAGGTCAAGAATAAGGTTATGATAGTTAAGAACAAGGATCTGAAAGGAATTCAACACTCAAAGCATGAACAATAGAAAGCATAATACAGTGAAAGTACAAAACATAGTGGTAGCTTATGAACTAGAGCAAGTTGGGTGGATGAGATAGGATCTCTACAAAGATGACAATGTGATTTTGAACTAGGATAGTGAGCTCCATGGGACAGACATGAGCAGTGAAGAAAATACATAAGGTGAGATAGGATATTGTATAAGATGAGGTAGTTATGATACCGTCTTGTTACCACCCTACACATGAACATAAAGATGACAATCCTTATTTTTCAAAGCCTATATTTGTAGACATGTAAAATTGACCTAACACTTATCACACATCCTAAATGACATTTTCTCATAATCAACATCATTATCACTTAATATCATTGCATTTCACATAAATCACATCATTAAACCCTAATTTCCTCTATTAATTGAATAATATTACATTATTTAATTAATTCACTTTTTCACCATTTTCAACTAATTAAATAAATTTCATTTATTTTATAAAGTCCTAATCTAACTTTATTCCTCCTAATTAACTAAATAACATCAATTATTTAATTATGTTGCTAATTCACTCTATTCCCCTAAATCAAGTAAAACATAATAGTTTAATTAAATCACTTTCCCCTAAATTTGAATAATTAAATAAATTATTCAAACATCATCCAAAAATGTCAACAAAAAAAATACAACTTTGTTTGCAAAATTCGAACATGATTTGCACGTTCAACTCAAAAAGATTAATTAATTAAATCAATTAGTTAATTTTTCTCACCCACTTCTATGATTGAGCAATTTACGATCCCCCAATTGCTCACTCTGATTGACTGATTGATCCATCTATTTTCTGATTGATTCATCTATTCTTCAATCCCACTAAAGGCTCAACATGATTTCTTCAATTCCATTGATTATTCAATCTATTTCCTCAATTCCATTGAACACTCAAATTGATTTCTTCAATCGGTGTATTACGTAATAAAAATCCACTGATTATTCCCATCTAAATCCTCTCAATAGTTTTGAATCGTTGATTAGGATATTCTACTACATGATCTTGAGTATTCATTTTGAAACACAAATTATATATATATATATCAATCATCTTCCTCAAAAGCGATTGGAGAATCAACATATTTTACACAATGAAGTAATGCCAAAATCACAATCGATCTTTTGACAAACTTTACACACATCTTTGATCAACGACATTGCACAAATTTGAAGCTTTTGCTATGCACAAATGGAGGCTTCACATTGATACAATGAACAATCCAACATCTTTGCAAACACACTTCGAAATGGGATGGTAAAGCTACATTGTATTGAATTCATTGTTATTGTTTTGTTTGAATTGCTTTTGTGAATTCATTGTTCTTCATAGCATCATTTCATGAGTAATGGGTATGAATCTTAGCTTTTGTTTGGCTTAGATTAGTTTCAATTCAAGCATTGTTTTGATCTCTTAATGCTCCATCGATTTCCTCCTTACATAGTATCTATGGTAGAATGTGAGGGCACTTGTAAAGTATGGTGTACAAGTATATACAAGGGAAAGGGGATGACTCCAAATGATGACTTAAAGTCCCAAATTAAGAAAATTTCTTTCTCTATGCCTTAAGGAGTCCTATTTCCCCTCAAGACTCATTTAAAAAACATGCCCTACTATATTGCAAAGAGCATTTTTGGCATTCAATGAAAGGTTACACAACTTAATGGTCTTTATGAGCACAATGGACAACATGCAAGCTTTTTTGGGGAGTGTTTATGAGCAGTTTGTTGGAGTTAAGGGTAGTTCCAGATATTAAGTGGTCAACTTGAGGGGATATAGGAGTAGTTGAGGACATATAGGAGTCTTTTTGGCAACCATATGAGACAAAAGGTAGCTAAAAAGGACAACTTTCTTCCTATCAATGCCACCAAGGAGTTTTTTAAGGAATCCAACATGAAGAAGGCAACTTCAAGCACCCAAGGTTCAAGGAAACAATCAACAAAGAGGAAAGGGGCATTTAATAAGTCTTTAATATTTTTCCTACATTCTCGCCAATGTAGGGTAGAAAAAAGGAAACTTAACTCATTTTGTAGTCAGTTCTTTCACTTTTGAAAAGGCATTTAAGCTACAAATGCTTCTTTTCTCTCTTTGTTGTGATGGTAACTCTGATTTTCAGTTTTCAAACTAAAAACAAGCAATGTAATTTCATATTTTCAAGCAATTAGAGCATATTTCAGAATATGTGTAGTTGTAAAGACACCTTCCAATAATAAAATTCCAGTTTCTACCTTCAAGAGCTTGTTTTATTGTGTGCAAACTGGTAATTGATGTTTATTTATGTGATTTCATGAATAAATCCTTAAGTATATGTCTTATTTTAGAACCTTTAAATAAGAAACAACATATTTTGTGTAGGTTATAGTCTGTGTTAATGTGAAAACAACTCTTATTTGTGAAGAACACTCAATTCCTTCTAGGACTAAAAAACACTCAACCTCTCTATAAAATAGTGATACATGAGTATGTTAAAGCTTGAGTTGTGTAAATATAGCTAAGTTATTAGTCTTTTGTGTGTCAAAACAGTAGTCAGAAGTCTAAAGAAAACACATTTGGTGCATCAACCACATAGTTAGTTTCATTTTTATGCCATCTTTATACCCTTTTCATCAGTAGCAACAATAGCTTAAGTTATAATAGGTGAGTACCAAGGGAACCAGCCCTCTCTGGAGGTTCTTTCCATCATAGGTGACCCACAAACCTAGAAAGATCCCATGTTTCACTAGTAGGTTGAGTTTTGCAACTCAGTAAGAGTGCACTATTTGGAGATAACAAGTCCAACATTAATTCAATGCACAAACACAACTTCAAGGGTTCACAACACAATTCAATTCCTAGGTTCATATAATTAATCAAGTGAAGAGAATAAAATAGGCTAAATATTGGACGAATGTCATTGATGTTGATTGTTGGCAACATGAGCATGAGAAATAAGCACAGGGTATATAACAATGTGTTGTAGTGTTGTCATTGATGTCAACATTGTATCTTGATGTGGAGTTCATGGTGCAGTTCATTGCAAATCATTTTAGTTAGTTCTAATAGGTTTTGGAGTGTTTATAGAAGACATATTTGTAAGTTGGTTTGATCCTTTAAAGTTGGTTGTAATGGTAAAATGACTAAGTGTCAACTTTGTTAATTTTGGGTAACAAAGCATCCAATTTTTGGGTTTGCATTGATCCAAAAATAAAAATTTCACTTTGTGCTTCTAACCTTATTTTTTTGGTTTTTAAAAGTATTTGATTCCAGAATTTCATCATATTTTGGATTTTGGTTTGAGAGATCTAAGTAACAAAAGTTTGGGTTGGAAAATTACAGTTATTTCCTACACAAAACATTTGAGTATGAGAGTCCACACTTCTCCACAAATAAGTTTTTGGCTTTACACTTTTGAGGATATGTTAACATATGGCATTAGTGTGTGAATTCTAGTTAGCATTGAATTTTGAGGTCCATGTGTTCGAATGTGGATACACAGTTGAAGAATTTTGGTGTTAGGTCTTTTGCAATGCCGACTTAATAAGTTTGAAGGTATGCAAAGGTTAAATAAGTGTTGTGGTCTTATGTGGGATCTATTATAGGTCTATGCTGACCTATTTCAAGTTATTTTGAGATTTTAATTTTGGGGTGAGGCATGTATGGAAAGATTTGAAGCCGAAGAGTTATATTTTGGATGCTACATCTTATTAGGTCAACCTAATTGATGTTATAATTGAAGTAGATATATAAGTTAGATCTTTTTCAATGTTTTGAGGTAAGTAATGAATGTTGCGAATTTTCTACATGCATCTTATGTGAATATTAATAGAGCAATATGAATATAAGTTGTGAATGTTGAGTAGAAGATTAATGTGATGCGAATGTAGAGGAAAGCAAAGTGTTAGATCTGAATTAGATGAAGTGTGTAAAGTCAGTTTATTGAGCGTCATTGGAACTCTATCTCATGCATATGATAGATGCAATTGTAACATTTCAAACTAGGCTATGAGCCACAATCTCTCATTTTTTCTTTGTGGGCAGTGAGTCCACTTGTAGTGAGCACTTCTATAAATATACTATAATCGGTTATAATATATTGTGAGCTAATCCTCACCGTGGTTTTTTCCATTTTGGGTTTTCCATGTAAAAATCCTAGTGTTCATGTGTTATGTGATATTGTTGACGTTTCATGCTTTCTTTCTTTACTGCAATTGAATGTGCTAAGTGGAATGGATGTTTAAATGTTTGAATGGTTTAAAAGAATATTGATTAACCCCCCTCTCAATATTTTGGGTGTTCAAAAATTGGTATCAAAGCTTGGTTCCTTGGAAGGAGCTTAACTGCTTGGGGAAGATCTTGGAGGTTGAACACATGGCTAATAGAAAACTTCCTACTCCCCTAGAAGAGATTCCAACTATAGGAACCATAGAAGAAGATTGTATGCTTGACAAATATGGAGAACTCAAAGTTGCCCTTGAAGATTTGGAGAGAATTGAAGGTGAAAACAAATATTTGAAAGAAAATGTAAAAGAAGTAGATGAATGTATCATAAAATTTAGAGAAAAAATCAAGAAATTCAGAGAAAGACATAAGGAAGTCAATGAAAAATTGAAGCAAGCAAATGAAACTATCACTGGTTTGAAGGTGCAAGTTGAAGAAAAGAAAATAATTGAGGAATGTTTGAATGCAATGTTGAAAAGAAAATATGAGGAATGTACAAGACTTGAACAAGAAGTTGTGAATCCAAGATCAGATTTGGAGAAAGTGAGGAGTCATGAAGAAAAAATCAAGATGAGTGCTACAAATCTTGATGAGATGATTGCAAATCAGAAAGGCTCTAAAGACAAAGGTGGATTAGGGTTTGAAATAGGAGAAAGATCAAAATCAAATCAGACATCAAACACTAAAAATAAGATTGAAGATGAGAAGAACAATGGCAGACATATCCAAAATCAAAGGAATGAAGCTAGAAGACCATCGGTCAAACAACCAAATGCAAAAAGGTACCCATCTTTTAATGGTTTTTGTTATTCATGCAATATATTTGGACATAAGGCAATGGAATGTAGAAGCAAAATGAATCAGAATGTTTCATCCTTTCCTGGTCAATGTTTTACATGCAAGAGATTTGGACATAGAGGTAGTGAGTGTAGAAGTCAATTAATGAATGACTATAATAATGGTAGAATAATTTAATCTTTTAAAGGCTATTGTTATACATGTTAAGGATTTGGACATAAAGCTAATAAATGCAGATCTAGAATGAATGGAAGGAATATTGGTTAGAAGAATATTGCATGTTACAATTGCAATAGGCTTGGACATATTATTTTATATTATATTAATAGGGAAGGGCCCTAATCTTGTGGTACAAAGTAGCCAAAACCGTAGATAGCAAAAAGGCTTGGACACATTATTAAGTTCTACAAAAGCAAAATTATCAAGAAGGATAACCGATAAAAAGGAATGAACCAATAAAAAGATTGATCCAGTAGAAACAAAGAAGGAGATGGAAAAGATTTGGAGAAAGAAGGAAGAGACATAAGTCAAGGATGAATTTGTACCACCATCCGGTGCAGATGTTTCCTCTAGAAACTAAGTTGAGAGTTTTGGCTTGGGGGGAGCTTTAATGAACATCTTATTTTCCCCCACCAAAAAAATGGTGTTGGTGTCTCAACACAAAGATATACGATAAAGATCAACATGCTTGAACTATTGGTGAAGATTGTGGAAGAAAATATGTCAATGCAAAAGTTTGCAGAGCATCAGAAGTTGACTGTGCATATAGTTAAAGGTTTACCAGCTTTATTGTTTAAGGCATTCAATGCAAAATTAGGTCAAATTCCAAGTGTTCTAAGTGATTTCACTTATGAAAAATCATTCATAACAAGCATTGGGAAGGAGCAGAATAGTGAAGAAGTGTTTTGAAGTGATCAAGGTGATTTGAGATTTAGTGTATTGAAACCCTAGTTTGGTAAATGAAAGAAAAGGTATTTATAATCCCAAGTGTTTGTCATAGTTTTTAGAAAGTTTGTTTGTAAAATAAATTTGAATTCATTGCCACATTGAGGGTTATAGAAGTAATTGAGAAGCCACAACTGAAATTCAAGAAATACCCTGCCAAATCTATTGAGGATGACCCAATAGTTGTGTTTTCTCATGTTCCATATGGGGTTTTTCCAACTGAGAATATAAGGATTCAATTTCATGGAAAGATGGAAGTATTTGATCACACTAAGCTAGAAAATCTATGGATTAAGGAATTTATTGGAGACAAATTTTCCCTAAAGCCAAAGTATCAAAACCTAGTTGCGAATAAATTGGATGTATGGCAATGGTTTCCAAATTTTTGTTTTGATAGAAAATGGGTTAGAATGGCATTAAGCAAAATCCATGACAAGTTTGTTTAGATTGACATGCCTAACATGATAACAAAAGAGGTGATTAGAGAGGTCATGGGTCTATGCTCCACCAGACCTATTCCCATGCTGAAATTGGTTAAGAATGAAGTGGTAATGGAACTCATGACTGTAACATATGATAAGAGGGCTTTGGTAGTAAATCCCATCAAAAATATAGTTCTGAGCTATGCATCAATGCCAATTGGATATAAAATCTATTTTACAAATAGAGATAATTTGTATTTGCCACCACAATTAATGTGGCATATAAGATGGTTGAAAAAGGTGTTGACTACGATCTTTGTGAGTTGCTTAAGGCAGCAATTGATGGAGAATCTAAAGAAAAAAAAGAAAAGAAATTTGCATTTAAGTATGGGACTTTGGTTATGTGTTTACTGTTCTATTTTCTACAAGAACTCCCCAGAACCAAAGAAGTGAAATAGTTGCAAGGAAGACCAGTTGCTCATTAGATCAAAGATTTTATGAGTAGTCTGGGTGATGGGAATGCACAAGATGGGGCACTTTCTGCCTTCTTTGTTGTTTTTCAGAAGAGAATGCATGAGAGAGACAAAAATCCAGGGAAAATGGTAGGGAAATATAAAAATGATATCATATTTTGGTAAGTAAATTGATGAATGCATCATGGAGGTAGCTAAACCAAGGACTATGTGGATCCCTACATTGGGATATGAGGTTAATGAACAAGAAATTATTGGTTTAGCTAACATTTTGTTGAAGAGTGCAAAGGATACAACTAAAGAAAGATATGGAATGTATCAAGAGAAATCCACGGAGGTGCACAAGGAGCAAAATAAACCAATAATTTAGAAGAAAGTCAGAGAGATGGTTGATGAGATTGCAGATGAAATGGGCATCTCAAAAGAACAAATGCAGTATGCAAGAGAAAAAGGTAAGGGAGAATCAAGTGTTGCAGGAGGATTTGAAAGCACAAGAATATCTGGTAGGATAGCTACCACTCCTATTTAGAAGTCATCCAAGACTAAGTATCTTGTTGGAGAGAAAAGGTAAACAACTGTTAGTCCTTCAATGAAGGAGAAATCCCCTCCGATTGTACACTTGACAAGGCCAAACAAGAAGGCTACTCTAGTAGCACCACCTGCCACCCTTGCAAAGAAAAGACAAAAGCAAAAGGCAATAAGAGAAAAGTTTGTAAGTGTAAATGTAGAAGAAGAAGAAGAAGAAGAGGAAGAAGTACCCTCATTGGTTCACAAGAGGAAGAGTGATGCTTCATAAGGTGAAGCTAGTGCTAAAAGAAGAATATTTGATGTTATTGACACATATAGTGAAGAGGAGATTGGTAAAGAAACATAAGCGTTTGTAATACACATAAGAGAGAGAAGAAAGAAGTCACCAAGAATACATCTTTGGAAAAGAAGAAGTGGGTAGAAACAAAGAAGACTTTGGATGAAGTGAAGAAGCAAAAGGTAAGACCTCATAGTCCTATGAAAGTAGAGGTACTTGTAAATGGAATAACTTAGCATGATATGCTTGGAGAGACTGCAACTTTGTATGAAGAGGTTAATGACACAGATAAGGCCACAATAGTTGAGGCCATAGTAAAATACATCATAATACTTGAAGTGGACATGAGGAACATACAAAAAAAGATACATGCAGAGCTGTGGAATGTTTTGGTAAAGAGAAGATAAGAGGCCATTGAAGAAGATGCCAAGATGAATGCCCATGCTCTTGAAGTAATTAGTGCTCCCCATGTCTATAGAAAATAAGGCCACATTGGCCCAATTGTACACAAAAGAGCTAAGAACAAAACAAAGGGTAACAATTTTAATGAGCAATGACAAGGGTGATCATGAGAGACTCCAAAAGGAGACTATTGACAAGGTTGTAGGCCTAGCATAGAGGTTAGGGATGATCCCATAGCACAAGGATCCCACTCCGGAAGTTGAAGAAGAGAAAATTAATGCTCAAAATGAGAATATACAAGATAATGCCCCTTTGAAAATAGAAGAGGTGACACAGGAAGTTGCAAAAGCAGAGAAAAATATGGAAGGAGAGATTGTCACTTGAGAAGAAATAGCAAAGGAAGACACTTCTCTTCCTTCGGTGCTTGAAGAAATTGGTGAGACTCCACCTCTGAATACCACTCACCAATTCGCAGAGGAAGAAAATGTGAACAAAGATACTAAAGAAGAGAGAGTTGAGGCAGAAAAGGAAGTTGAGGAAGAAGATAAAGAGAAGGAAGGTGAAGATAAGGAAGAGGATACCTCTAGAAATGCAAGAACAAAGATACTTGTGGAATCTAGCAAGGACACAAGAAAGGAAATGAAAGAGAAAGCTATGAAAATTACAATGTCCTCTGGTGCATCCTCCGACTCTTCCAGAGATTCCTTGAAGAATCTACTCAACATGCAGCTTAATTTCCAACATGTTATGTCATCACAATTGCTACAACTGCCAATGCAACAGGGAAATGTAGATCTTGATAAAATTTCCCCACTCCACAAGCTACAATTGGGAGATATATTCCATTCATCTTCCCAGAAGGAGATCATAGAAACACACCAGAAGAGTGGATAGTTAATGGAAGAAGCAATCAAAGCATTACAAGAAGCTATACCTAGAGAAAACATAGACAAATCTCTCTCTGGTATAGAAAAATTAAAACTTTTAATTGATTATTTCAAAGAATATGCATCTAGACTTAGAGGTGAAGTAGAAAAATAAGTAGAAAAGAGAATAAATGATAAAAAGATGATGGAGATCATGAATAAGTGTGCTATTGCACACAAAAAGTTTTTAGATATGGTGAAGGATGCACAAATTTGTGTGGATGAGGCAAAGGCCTTGTTCCAATATTGCATGAAGTGTCCCAGAGTCATACAAAGTATAAAAAGTGAAATGGACTCCATTGAGTCTCAAATAAATAAAGCCTCTGATGCATATGATCCGACGTTAGACTTGGATGGTACCACAAGGAGTGTAATTGAAGATATGCATAAGTTCTTCCAATTACAAGCATAAAGGGAAAATTTCATTTTGTAGTTTGGAGAAATAAGGGACTTGGTGAGCGACAAATTTATACCTATCTCAAGTGCCCTTTTGAGTGCTAATAAGGCTATGCAAATGAATCCGGTACCTGACACTCTGAAAGAAGGAGAAGAAATATTAATGGAAGTTGAAACACAATGCAAATTACTTGAGCCGACATTAAAGACATGGAAGGAAGGAAAACAAGCATGTTAGACCCATCTACAAAAGTTGCAGGTGTCAACTTCCTTCGGTTGACACATTTCTTACTCTTTATGCTTTTTAGTTTGTAGTTTCAAGATTCTTTGTACATATGCAAAGTATATAGAGCAGTGTCCAGTACAAAATTTTGGTTTTGCTCTGGTATGTGATTCAGAGGGAGTCAATTCTATCTTTCACTTTGTACATATGTATATATTTCTCAGGGGGAGATCTGATATAAGTTAGAACAATTGTTATAAGCACCCTTTTCCCTTGATGTCAAAGGGGGATAATGTTTTAGATAATGATTTGGATAATTTTGAAGATTGCATGTTGCCATCAATGAAAAAGGGGGAAATTGTTGGACAAATGTCATTTATGCTGATTGTTGGCAACACGAGCATGAGAAATAAGCCCAAGGTATATAACGATGTGTTGCTGTGCTGTCATTGATGTCAACATTGTATCTTGATGTGGAGTTCATGGTGCAGATCATTGCAAATCATTTTGGTTGGTTATAAAAGGTTTTGGAGTGTTTATAGAAGACATCTTTATAAGATGGTTTGATCTGGTAAAGTTGGTTGTAATGGAAAATTGACTAAGTGTCAACTTTGTTAATTCTGTGTAATAGAGCATCCAGTTTTTGGGTTTGCACTGGTCTACAAATCAAGATTTCACTTTATGCTTCTAACCTTATTTCGTTGGTTGTTAGAAGTATCTAATTTTAGAATTTCATCATATTTTGGCTTTTGGTTTGAGAGATCTAAGTAGCATAAGTTTGGCTTGGTAGATTACAGTTATTTCCCGTACAAAAAAATTGAGGAGAGTCCACACTTCTCCGCGGATAAGTTTTTGGATTTGCACTTTTGAGGATATGTTAACAGATGGCATTAGTGTGTGAATTCTAGTTGGCATTGAATTTTGAGGTCCACGTGTCTGAATGTGGATACATAGTTGAAGAATTTTGGTGTTAGGTCTTTTGCGGTGCTGACTTAATAAGTTTGAAGGTATGCGAAGGTTAAATAAGTGTTGTGGTCTTATGTGGGATCTATTATAGGTCCATGCCGACCTATATCAAGTTATTTTGAGATTTCAATTTTGGAGTGAGGCATGTATGGAAAGAGTTGAAGTTGACAATTTATATTTTGGATGTTACATCTAATTAGGCTGACCTAATTGATGTTATGCTTGAAGCAGATATATAAGTTAGATCTTTTTTGGTGTTTTGAAGTAAGTAATGAATGTTCTACATGTATGTGATGTGAATATTATCAGAGCAGTGCGAATATAAGTTGTGAATGTTAAGTAGAAGATTAATGTGATGCGAATGTAGAGGAAAGTAGAGTATAGATCTAAATCAGATGAAGTGTGTAAAGTCAGTTTATTGAGCTTCATTGGAACTATATCTCATGCATATGATAGATGCAATTGTAATAGTTCAAACTAGGTTGTGAGCCACAATCTCTTTTCTATCCTTTTCTTTGTGGGAAGTGAGTCCACTTGGACAGTGAGTCCACCTGCAGTGAGCACTTCTATAAATATACTATAATCGGTTATAATATATTGTGAGCTAAATCCTCATTGTGGTTTTTCCCAATTTGGGTTTTCTATGTAAAAATCTTAGTGTTCATGTGTTATGTGATATTATTGATGTTTCATGCTTTCTTTCTTTACTGCAGTTGAATGTGCTAAGTGGATTGGATGTTTAAATGTTTGAATGGTTTAAAAGAATACTGATTCACCCCCCTCTCAGTATTCCAGGTATTCCACTAAACACTTGAAGTGGCATCATTTGAATTCAATCATATCATCCATAAATATACACCAACACTACTCATTTCATTTCAATCAAGTTGAGGAAAGAAGGAAGACCACTCCAAAAACCATAATACTATTTAAATATTCATCGCATTCCAAAATTATCATTTTAACCAAAATGGTTATTGCACAAAAAATATAGCATAACACCATCACATTGATACCCAAACACTGAATAATTTCATTTCCCAATCAAAAATCATAAGTTCACAAAATGATTCATCTCTAATTACCCAAATTTCTAATTGAGAATTCGAGAATAAAAAATACCTAGTTCTACAATTAAAGACCATTATCTTTTCTTCAAAAATTAAAATAATAATTTTGAAAAGCTAGATATATATCCTCTAATCCAAAAAGGCAAGGATAATCCACTTTTCCATTCAGATAAATTTTAAAATTATTTTTTCAAAAGTTTCAAAGCATTTTTGTTCCAATTTAAAAAAATGAAAATACACTCAATTAAATTTCTAACTCTAACCTTTAATTCATCTCTATCCAACGTCATAAAAGTGCATTCACATAATTTTTAAGAAATTTTGCAAAGGTTGTGTGATTTTGTATTTATGAAAACCATGGAAAAAAATAACAAAATTGAAATCTACAATTCTAATAATTGCACAATGCAATGAATTTAAACTTAATTTTACAATCAACCAAACAAATTAGAAATATGAATAAATCAAATCTTTTTAAAACATAATTTATTCCTCTAGAGATTCTTTCTCCAAACAAAACAATCCAAGCAAGCTCTCAAGCAACAAGCATAACTCCTCCATATCTTCAATTGCTTACATCAAGGATTCCAAGAGCAAATAAAACTACCTTTTTTCTCCAATTTTCATTCCAAAAATGCAAAAGGAAAACACTTTAAAAAAATATATATTTTAATATAAAGATAACCCTAATATAAAATTTACCTAATAAAAAAACCTTTATTTCTTTCCGCTGAAAAATGCGAGGTTCTTTCACTATTACAAAGTGAATCTATCAAAATTCAACTTCGGAGTCTTGGTCGACCCATAAGAGCAACCATTTAATGAAGTTTGTTCCAGAAGAGTAGTTATTTAAAGCGTGTGACGATACAGTTAATCTGTTGAGCGGGGAATGCGAATCACAACACTTAACATTGATGGCATTGTTTCAGCCTTCATTTTTCAACGCCTACAGTAAGCTCCATTCGCTTTTTCTATTCTTCACATCTAATGCTGGATATTGCTATTACTATTTGATCTCTATTTTACTTATGGAATTTAAATGTATACGCCGATCTTGAAAAGTCCAACTGCAATGGACTGGGATGAACCTTTCTCAGTAATATTAGAAACAAACTTGAGGGTCCTGTTCTCTTCATTTTTGTAAAGGGTTGAGTAGCATTCTTGAGTGGTACTTTGAGGCAGTACGTTGCTGTATTCTGCAGTATCTTGGTTTCTCTTCATAGCCTCATGCAAATTACTTGCAGCAACTAAAGCAACTAACATCTTCATCCACACCTTAGTTTTTTTGCTTCAGCCTCTTGTAAGTCACCTGCAGCTATTTACGTCTTCTGTAAAGTGACGTTTTCTCTTCATCAGCCTATTGTAGTCACTTCTGCAGCCTCTAACATCTTCCATAGCAACTTTGCACTCTGTTAGCCTCCAGCATCTTGTGTAGCAATTTTGGTTCTCTTCATTAGCTCTTGAATTTATGCAGCATCCAAGCTACAGAAGTTTTGGTCTGATTTCTGTCTTGTTTGCTATCTGATTTGTAGGTCTAAAGCACAACTCTTTTGTTCAATTTTGAAATTTATAAAAAAACGGAGTGGGCCCTTATCCTACATTTTACTGATAAAAAGAAGAAGCGTATACTACTATAACTCCCGTGTATACTAGTAAATCAGAACAACCCTCATGAAACAACAAATTTACTAGTGTAGCTTTGTGTATACTACTGAATTAGAATAACCCTCATGAAATATCAAATTTGAGAACCTTAGATTAATAGTGTGTAATAAACAAAATATTTATCTGAGGTTCTTTCTTTCAATATATTAGTCTAATTTAACCCTGGTTTGAATACATTATGAAAATAAGACAATAAGCACAAATATATTCATATTTTCCCAAATTAAACTAAACAAACATAAGAGCTGGGATAGGAACAAGTAATTGCAAGATAAGGGTAAGACAACGTGCATTAGAAAATGTAGGTAAGCTAAATCTGTCTAGATGAGCACATTGTGGAAGACAGGAGGAACAACTGTAGAAATTTTGAATTATCTGTGATGAACTCTAAACGCGACAACAAAACCTTCCTGCTGGCTAAAGCAGAGGCTAGCAATCTGATGCATATATATTTTGAAAGGAGTGACTACTTCAACACAGAACAACACATGATTCCAATAATTAAATAGCTAAATTGCATGCAAACCTACAACCTAAATGTGTGAATAACAACAATACAAAGCTTAATGTTATTATACAGTTTCATCTTAATTAGTGAAATCACAACCATAATAAAACGAACACAAAGATAACAATTTAAACAATATTTCAATAGCATCAGCATAGCGCCACTATTGTTATGAATTCTTGTGATCAAAGAACTTATATATAAGGCTATAAAATATCCCGTTTTTGAGATTTAGCATAATAATTAATTTATCCCAAAAATCACCGTTTTAAAGCACAAGTACTTGAAGTTTTTGAAAAGTAGGAAAGAAAGAACTTAAAAACAAAAACTAACTTAAACAAAGAATAAAATAAAAGCTAACTAAAACAGCCTAAAAATAGGCCTTAGTTCTCTATCCACAAATAGAACCAGCAGAAAAATGATCACCAAAAATAGCTGTGGCCGAAATAGTACTTTGATGCATGAACATGTTTTGTGAGTTTGATGTAACTCCTGCTCTGAAATAGTTAGATCCTTTGAAGAATTCTGAAACCCTAATCACCATGAGACTTCACCAAACAATTTTGGTGACTCAAATTTGATGCTATTTATGGAAATGATGCTTATAAAACCCCAAGTCCTATTGCGGACGACTTCACCAACCCCAACTGTTTGTTCCAATTGGTGAATAGATAGTTAATGCCTAGGATTTTGAGTCTTGACAAAACTGAAAACTGAAATCAAAGTGCTTGAACAGAAATATGGCCAACCCCTACACTCATTGCTGTCAATATCCTCTTTTGAAAGGCTGAAAATTGCCTCAAAACACTAGGGTTTTACTTTAAATCAAACTGTACACATGAAACCCTATTGGCACCACAAATTGACAGAATCTTTGCTAGAAAAACTGAGCATGAGCTACCACTGAAACCTTTGGTATGGACCGCAAATTTGCAGCACACATAAAGCTCAGGTGACTGCATCAATTTTAGAATACAGATCTTCACATCAGCCAAACTATATCTGAGAATACCTTGCAAAAATCACTAGATTTGTACTGAAAATGCACTTTGTTCTTCACTGTTTTGACTATTGCAACTTGCAACTAATGATAAATGCTGGGAAACCAGAGTATCGTGAAATTGTATAAGCTGCTGTCATGCATACATGAAATGTTGTAGGTATAAGTGACTAGAAATACTGTTTTTGCTGTTTACAGAAGCTGGAAACCCTAGGCTCACTCTTTGAAGGGCTGAGCCATTGAAAACCCTAGGCTCAAGGTGAACATCTGCAACATTCTTGCAACTGAAAACACCTGTCATAAACATTCCTGGTGTGCTTGTCAACTATGTCAGCCACTTAACTCATGACAAGAACAGTCCAATATGACTCATGTGTTTGTCAGCGGTTGGCACCACTTAAAGACACATATGGGCCTCTCTGTTTGTCCTTCATGGTGCTTAAATTTTGACCTGATTGGTGTTATTGTTTTGTAGCTTCGGGAGCTATTTTCTTAAATAAAATGTAATCAAGGCAGGTCGGCCTCTTGTTTCATAAACAAAAATTATTTATTTCTAGGTCAGCCCTAGAAAGGAGGGTGCCTAGCTTTGTATATATAGAGGATGAAGTCCTCTCATTTGGACAAGCAATCAATTCATTCCAATTCATATCTACAAGCAGCAGTTCGCCTTCTTGCAGCAGTTCGCACCTCCTAGCAGTAGCAGATCTGATTTTTAGAAGAAGTTTTATCATTCAAGATTTAGTGCATTCAAGATTCGATGCAAGGAGTAATGACATATCTTTTGTATGTGGCTCGGCCTATTCTAGGGCCTGATGTTGTATGCAGTTTCTGCAGTTATTATTCTGATATATAAGAGAATCTTCTTTGCTGGGTTTTTTCTCCCTCGAGTAGGAGGGTTTTCCCAGGGTAAAATATTGTGTTCATTGTCTATGTGTTGCAGTGAAAGCCTTCAAGTTGTGAGTCTTCTTTGAAGATAAAATTTCAAGGCTTCATCGGTAACATTTGTAGGATTATAATCAGATGATAATTTTGATATCAGATTCAGTTATTTTGGGCTGCTTATATTTAGATTTGTTCTGCAAATTTATTATTGGGTTTGGAACCAATTTATATTGGCCTTAGTTCCCTATCCCGGGAATTAAATATTATTTATGTGCAAAGGAGAGCAGCGATATCAGTAATGAATACAGGAAAATCCCATATTATATTTCAGAACATCTGAAGTGTTATACTAGCTTGAAGGAATGGTATTAGGATGAGACAAAGAAGAATAAGACATTCGGGGTCTCTTTACACAAGCTGTCAGATATTGGGACCGAGGTCGCGATTATTCAAAAGATATCGGGTCTTCAAAATTATTAAGTGACGGGAATAAAAGCAAATAAGGAAATCGTGGGAGGTTGTATATGGTCGATCTCATCTTGAAGAATTCATATTGTGGATAGACGGCTATGTGGTTGAATGAATCGTGGATATAAGAGCATTAATCTTGGGAGAATCGGGATTGTGTTTCTGTTGGTGCCCTTCACATTGCATCTATTCGCATCCTGCAAATTGTGTTATTGCCGGCTCTGGTCTCATATATTGTGATTGATATTCAAATGTTGAAATGTGACCATTCTCTATCTGCCAATCTATATGAATAAAGGAAATGTTATCGGGCCTTTCCCATAACTATTATGGGCGCCGCTTCATTGTAGAGAAGATCATCGGCGAATTGGGTAGGTCGTGGATTACCAGAGTCCAAGCTGAGGAGACACTTAAGCTATCAATCCATCCTTCATAGGGATTATTGAATGCGGTAGATTTAATTGTCAAGTCATTAGTGCCGCTAGAATGAAGAGAATTGTGAATACTCAATATAGTGAATATATGAGCACTAGATGTTGTTACGGTTTAGGCGGATATTATTGCTAAGGATTGCCGTATCTCATTCGGGAGCTGTGTGCCTATTTGACGGGTTCATTTGTTAATGCTATTTCCCCTGCTAGTGTTCACATTTGTCCTATTACTATTTGAACAATACCAGGAGACGGGTTCTAAAGTCATTTGAAGTTTACATGGCCAAAGTCAATTACTAGACGAATTGCTAGATAAGTATTTTATGTTTGTACCTTTAAAAAAATGAAATCACATTCTTCTAGGCTGAAATTCAGTTTCTATTCTTTCTCCTAAAAGTTTGCTGAGTTGTGCAGAAAGGATCTGTCATCGACTATTTGCAGGCAGCTAATTTCATGGTTGAGTCGTGTGATTTTTTTAGTAGAGGTCGTGGTTTCTTTTGAGTGGTGATTGCCGGTATGAAATCTTTTGGAGATACCATTCATTCATTGCGAGTGGCTTCATGCTAGTTGTGAAGATTTCTAAGTGTGGCTTTGACATGAAAGGAGAACTGCAATTTCGGTTGTGATTGGTTGGTCACATCGATACCATTCTCTATGTCAATGTGTGCATGGACTGTGATGGTGCCTTGATTCAGTAAGAGGCCTGGTTCTATATTGAATATGATTGGTTGCATAATGTGTCTAAGAAAACAGAGTTGAGCAGATTGTCTTTTAGCATTTCCAAGAGCAGAAATTGAGTGAAGACGAAAGAAAGATATATCAGAATCGACAAAGATAAGTTCCATTATTCCTTCAATTGATCTATCTAATGATATTTTCCATATGACTACATGCTTCATTTGTAGTTTGATTTTATGAACTATTATTAATCTCCTTAAAATGCAGGATGGATCGAGGAGCAAAAGGATGATGGATTAATTATCAGAGATTGCATAAGGAATTCAAAGGAGGAAGAGCTTGAGGCATCCGGTGAAGAAGTCATGCCGGCTGGAGAAATGAACAAACATGAAGACTTAGCTTGCAGCCATGAGACTGAGTTGGTGGCACATAGCTTCACTGGAGACATCTCTTGAGGGCACAAGGTTGGGTCAGCCTTGGATGGAGAGTTTGCATCAACAAAGAAGATTGAGAAAGATGAAGACACTAAACAACGGAGAACCTATACAGATTGTCATTGCAATCAGCTACTTCGAAGAGGAGGAAATGACATTCAAAGGGAGTTAAATTCCGAGAATTCAAGACACGAGTTGAGATCATGTCCAGGAAGAGGACTAAGGTTGTCAATGGAGGAGAGTTCACTTCCAGAGGATTTCTTTGTAGGGATCAAGAGGGAGTTCTGTAACTCACTAAGAAGAAGTGAAGGTGTCAGCTAAGTGGGTTGCAGTGTTGCAAGGCCAGGTGCTAAAGTCCTTAGAAGACCTCTTCAGCTGCAGAGAACAAAATTGCACAAGACAGTCAATCTGGATTTGACATTGGTAGCTCCGAAAACCTATTCAGAATAGGGTGATCTGGGATGAGGTCGAGAAGGACAGTCCTGAACTCTCGCAAGTCAGTAGTGCCGGAGGTGTGCGTTGGAAACCGTTCCTCTAAAGCAAACATTGCAGGCAATCTTGGACGAGGAGGTCAGGAGGTTGATGCAAGTACTTGGAGCTTCAGAGGGAGTCACATCATCATGAAGTTTTGTTGTAATGTATATTTCTTTGAGACGGAGAAATATGAGGTGAAAGCCCTTGTAATGTATATTTCTCTGAGACGGAGAAATATGAGGTGAAAAGCCCTTGTAGTGTATATTTCTCTGAGACGGAGAAATATGAGGTGCAAGCCCTTGTTCATCTCTGAGACTAAGATGAGACATCATGTTGAGAGACTCCATGATGACATCACGTTGTGAGACTCTGTGATGAACCCTTGTACATCTCTAAGACTGAGATGTGTTTCTTTCCACACATGGGAGTAGCCATTGTGGACGTCATGTTGAGAGACTCCATGACGACATCACGTTGAGAGACTCCGTGATGAATCCTTGTACATCTCTGAGATTGAGATGTGTTCCTTTCCACACATGGGAGTAGCCATTGTGGACGTCATGTTGAGAGACTCCATGACGACATCACGTTGAGAGACTCTGTGATGAACCTTTGTACATCTCTGGGACTGAGATGTGTTTTTCCACAAATGGGTGTAGCCATTGTGGACATCATGTTGAGAGACTCGATGATGAACTCTTGTACATCTCTGCGACTGTGATGTGTTTTTCACATGAGTGTAGCCATTGTGGGCGTCATGTTGAGAGACTCCATGACGAGGACATTTGAAAATACCTCCCTAGCTAAGAGGGAGTGTTAGTGTTTTGTAGCTTCGGGAGCTATTTTCTTAAATAAAATGTAATCAAGGCAGGTTTCATAAACAAAAATTATTTATTTCTAGGTCGGCCCTAGAAAGGAGGGTGCCTAGCTTTGTATATATAGAGGATGAAGTCCTCTCATTTGGACAAGCAATCAATTCATTCCAATTCACATCTACAAGCAGCAGTTCGCCTTCTTGCAGCAGTTCGCACCTCCTAGCAGCAGCAGATCTGATTTTTAGAAGAAGTGTTATCATTCAAGATTTAGTGCATTCAAGATTCGATGCAAGGAGTAATGACATATCTTTTGTATGTGGTTCGGCCTATTCTAGGGCCTGATGTTGTATGCAGTTTCTGCAATTATTATTCTGATATATAAGAGAATCTTCTTTGCTGGGTTGTTTCTCCCTTGAGTAGGAGGGTTTTCCTAGGGTAAAATATTGTTGTGTTCATTGTCTATGTGTTGCGTTTTCTGCTTATTTACATTTCTGATCTAAAAACTAACAATTGGTCCAAAGCAGTCTAGGCACTCAATTCAGCTGTTTGTGCAACTAAACTTGCCCTAAAACACATTAGATGCACCATAATGTATGTTGCCACTTAACATCTCTGTTATCACTGTCCAGGGGTGCTTTTTGACTGTTTTTGTCACTTAAATCACTTACATGACCTGCAGGTGTGAGTTATAGCATAGTTTCATGAAGTCTCAGAATGAGGGGATAGGGGGATGGTGGGACCACTGGCCTAGATTGGGGGACAGCGATGTGAATATATATAGTACTTGAAAAATTAGTTATAAAAATGTATAAAGAATAACAAATGAAACTTTCATCTATTCTATCCAACTCAATAAATAACAATAAATTCATTCATCTATTTTAATCCTTTTAAATGAAAGCATTGAAAGACGAGAATAATATTTTATTAATCTTTTATCTACAGTAATCATTTGATAAACAGCAAATGTTAATTTATTCACTCTAACCTTGTAGATGAAGCATGAGATGAGAAAGGACAATAAGCATAAATAATCTAGAACTATCTTTCAACTGCTTTATTACATAGCAAATGATCATTGCCTAGTTAACGATTTCAAACGAGAGCATAGGGTGAAGAAAGATGTTTTAAGCATGCAAGAAGAAATTGCATTTCCTTTACAACATTTATGATTTATCTGTTTCATTTAACTAGATTTGATAAGAAGGAAAGTTTGCTTTTGCTCTTCATTGCTAATATACATGAACAATTCTTCCATCACCAATATCATTAAGGTGAGAGAGAATTTTTTTCAAGTACTACATTAAGTAAACCAACATCTACATCTTTTTCTATGCATTAATACATCAAGATCAATTAGATGCACAACTAGAAAGATGAGAAAGTACACAAAATTCATTTCAAGTTTTCAACTCAAGCTAGGGCTGGACTGCACCTTTTTACACAAACTGTGTTTTTTTGCACTACTAGGATGTGGCTTCTAGCTCCTCTAGAATCACAAGTTTTTTGTAATATTCGTGATCAGACCACTGGTTGCTAGAATTCTTGCTGGTCATGATCAGACCACAGGATCCCAAGAAACCCCGTGGTCTTCCCCATCGCAAGACTATGGATTTTCTAGAATACTAGGATTTGCAATACTGTCAGCTTATGGGTTTTTCCAGAAAACCCATATCCTTAGATTTATACTTAAAACTATATTCTTTCAATTTGCATATAATTTATGCAAGGTGTAAATAGTGCTAGAGATTAACTTAGGTTAATTCCTTTCCAAATTTATTAACAAAACACAATTTAAAAAAGTCTATTTACATGTTCTGAAATACTCATAATGCACAAGATAAATCAAGTCCTACGATCCAAGACAGCAATAAAAAAAGCAGGCAAGGCTACTGATTAAGAATAGAGAACAAGTGTTAAGCAAAGTTAAACACAAATCTTTTATTATTGACTTCTCAAATCTCAACACAATAAATTGACTTTGGTGGCGAATGAAAACTTTTGCAGCATAAGTCGAACACAAGACTCTTATTACATTCTACATACCCATGACACTTATTTATAAGCTCTCTAAGAGAAGCTTGTAGGGAAAAAGGTAAGAATACAATATTCGTAAAAAGCTTTTGCTTTAGTTATTTATAAGCTCTCTAAGAGAAGCTTATAAGACAAAAAGCAAGAATAAAATATTCCTAAAAAGATTTTGCTTTAAAACAAAACATATCCCTATCTTCTAAACCAAGGAAATAAAACTATTTAAAATAAGCAATGCTAAAACATTTAAAGAATTACAATTAACCAAGAACTAGGCTTTTGCTTTTGCTGAGATATAATAAATAGTTTAGAACATAAAATAGTAAAAAATGTCTATGTATGAATCATCAACTTCTATTATACTATCTGCGCTTGAATTTTTTGAATTATTTGGAGACTCGGGAGATGATACACTATCCTTTTCTTTTACCAGTTGAACTTGATCTAGGAACTCTCTAATTTTTGTAATTTGGAGGCTTTTGTGTTGATTTTGCTTTATCTACCAGTCACTGCACAAAGCTTCTGTTGTTCATAAACAATATCAAATATTTAGTTTGTATGAACAATCCTGATGGCAATCTTCGCTGATTTATCCATACTGTTGATATTGAAGGTTGATCCTCCCGACTGTGTTATGATTAGTTGCTCAAAATTACTCTTCACCATAGCTACATTATTCTCGGTAAATGTGAATGGTAAGGGTCTGCAGGAAAATAAGATATCTTGCTTAGCAATTTTCAACTTCTCTTGTTCTCCTTAACGGTCTTTATAGGTGGCTCATGTAAGTGAGATAGTACCTGACAATTAGCTATCCACTTCAAAATCTGTTAACTTTTAGAATAAGGTATCACCTTCAATCTTATCAATTGGCTCTAAGTTTGCTAGAATGCCCTCACATTAGGAAATGTTAGCAGCCATAGAACACTCTAAATCAATGGACTCTTGAATAATTTCCCAGCTCTTCATCAACAAATTGAATAAACCATCTTTGTTCTTATCGTATCTTCACAAAGATTCCCCATCCGCTACTAAATTATTCTTCCATGAGTACTAATTCCTCACGTTGCTGCCTTTGAGGTGCCTCTTATAGTCTCAACGGTGATTTTGTTCTTTTTTCAAACCAATTTCACAGGATGAGCAATGTAGGCTCTTAATTCCTTGTTTTCTGCCTTTAGCTTTACCTTCACCTTGTCATCTCTTTCTAACATTTATTTCACATTTTTGTTGCAAGATGCAACAAGTTAATTATATTTCTCCTATTCATTGGTCCTAAATTGTCTTTTGAAAATTGGAAATAAGCAAATTGTAACTCTTGGACATTAATGTTCATAGGAGGAATGGCAGTTTCAACAACAATGTGTCCATCCTCATTCTTCTTAAATCTTGTTTGTATTTTGATATTCTTGGACTTTTCCTCTGGAAGTAGATTGGAAACAACCTTTGGGTTAAGTGGCAGTACAAGCACTACTCTTCTCTTCCTATTCAAGGTTTCTTGGATCCATCTTTGCTTCTGCTTGATCTTGGCCTTGGAATCTCTATTTCCATGGCTGTAATTTCTTCACTTGACTGAATTATTGGAATTGGAGATGTACCAATGGGTGATTTCTGAACTTCAAGAACTTCTTTTGGTTGAATATGAGTTGTATCTTAAGGATTTGTTTCTACTATCCCAATAATTGGACAATTGCCGATGTGAATTAGTGAAGGGGATTAAACTCTCTTCTTACGAACTGACTTCAGTTTTTTGGGCCTTGCACTTCACTCAACCTCACTTGATTCTTTCATCTTCCTTTTTGATCATCAATTTTGATCTTTGAGTCTCTAGAAGCAGCCTCTTTGCTGCTTTTTGGTATTTTTGATTTTTTTCCCTGAGGGACAAGCCTCGTTTATTCAACTAACTTACTCTGCAAGAATCCCTTTGATTTGTCCATGACTGTTTCATTCATCTCGTCTTTAGTTATACTATCTTGGACTGACCAATCAACTTGAGATAATGTCTGAACATCTTGTCTTGCCTAAACAAATCAAGGAGATAAAAGATCTTTGCCTAAATCCTCCAATTCCTTCTTTGGTGTGCTTCATACTAATTCAGACAATTTGCACAAAAGTCTTCAACATCAGGCACATGTGCAAATTTAATGCCAAGACTCTTGACCATGATGTCATTGGAGTTGAAACACTTCTTTCTGTGATAATACTTGAGATTGAAATTAGACAACTTAGCATCCATAGCATTTTCATACTTAGTTAACATTTCACTTTGTCCTTGTTGCACTTTCTCTCAACCATTGCCATTAGAATTGACCTTTTTACCTAGCAAGGCCATTAGAAAGGTGTGACAACTTAGCCTTAGATGGGCATATTTTCTTTGGAGTGTTATCATCGCTCACAGTTGTTTGCTTGATCAAACTGTTGTAGAGACTTTGTAAACTACTAGATCCCATTGTCCTTGCATTCTGGCCTTTGTTTGTGTATCCTTTTCTATTTTGCCTTGGACCCTTCAACCATCGAAAGCTTGAATCATCATAGCTTGTCATTTGTCATCCATAAATTAATTGTCAACATGTTTAGTGGATCCTTTGACCACCATCGACTGACATGACAACAATTTCAATTCTGCAGGGGTACAATTTTGGTACTAACACACTGCATTTCATTTCGGAGATCCTAAAATGGGATCCTAATATGGGAGTGTATTAGCCTTGCATAAGGTTACGAAGTATAAACCCTTTCCTTGTGGACATGCATAAAAAACACATCAACAACATCCAACATAGTTTGACTATTATTTTTATTTCTATTGTGAAATGCATCTTCTATTAAATAATTGAACAAGAAGATGATAACCACTGGATGCTAGGTTACACAAAAAATCACTTCCTATAATTCCAAGGAAAGAAATCACTCAAGTTTGCCAATGGAAAAGAACCAACATCCTTGCCAAACCATTAAAATTTAGCTTTAACAAGGAAAGCCAAATAATTCTTATGGAGATGCAGTCTCCTGAAGTTTAGTGGGGAATTATCATTCTGAAACACTGGTTTCCTCCTCGTCTTCTATGGATGGTTGATGGTCAACAATTGAATTGTAACTGTACGTAATCATTGAGGAGAGCCATAGGAGACCTCAACCAGAGTGAGGAGCAACAAAAGGAAAATTGAATTCCGTCTACAACAAATTCCAGAAAGTCCTAGCTGCTGAAGACCTCCACATAACATGTTCAAATGTCGCCTTTTTCCCACAAAGAATGCCAGAAGAATCTAAACTGCCACCTTCACAAATACTTGATTTGATTGTCCATCCTTGATGAATCACTTGCTTTCCCATCTCACTTCACGATCATTGAGACTTTGTCATATGTTCAACAGTGGCAAAATAGCCAGAGTGTGTCTTACCTGGTCATATAACTTTGTGTGGCAATTGTAAGTTTGAGTTGTCATATTCTAATAGTGTGCAGTGCATTTTCTATAATCAAGTTCCGATGAAAGTGATTTTTCCTTTTGTTCTGATTAGTTGCTTGTTCTTGGATTTTAACATCCATACAAGGACATATTTTCTGGAGCTGAGTTCTTTCTATATTTCAACTGCTTGGAGAATATGCATAAAAATCATATACATTTATTCCTTAGGTTCATTGTTCTAAATTGCCATTTCTGTTGCCCTTATGGGTTTTTTACTTACAAGACTATTGTTTCAGGTGGGCGTACTTCATCTGTCCAACATGTAGCATTTGAAAAGAGCATTCCAATAGAGAGGAAAATATTTCAGAAGTTTGGTGTTCAATCAAGTCTGCATGCAACATTTTCCAACTCACAGCCAAAGATAATTTTGGATGATGACAATATGCCTTGCAAGTGGTACAATTTGATTGCTGACCTTTCTGAGCCACCTCCACCACCATTAAATCCATTAACTCGTGAACCACTTAAACCTGAAGATTTGATCCCTCTCTTTACAGAAGAACTGATCATGCAGGAAGCCTCTCAAAAGAGATATATTGACATCCCACAAGAGGTCCTTCAGGTGTACAGACATTGGCGACCCACACCTCTTTTCAGGTGATTCTTTCTTTTTCATATATATGAGATGCACTTATAGCAAGACAAGTTTTTTCATCAGAAGAAAGTTGTTTCTATTGCGTAATTTCAGAGAGTAACACTAAAAGTGTTTAATAAGTATGTTTACCTGCTTTGTAACTAAACATACTCTGTGTTGCATGTTCATTGTTGAAAAAACTCACTTCAAAAGAAAAAATTGAAAATCTAGTGTTCTGCCACATTGTGCTTCCATGATAGAGAGGATGATGTGTGGTTTCTTTAGCTGGGTACATGTGCTTGCTTTTTTGTCATGCATTTGCTGAAAATTTGGATGAGATGTATTGGATAAACTTACCTTCCAGAAAAATGCTCCCGAGTTACTGTATGTCTGTTCTATTAATATAACAGCACCCATGTTGTAAAATAATGAGTTTTGTATCAGTGCAGAGCACACCGACTGGAGAAGGTGCTTGGAACACCTGCAAGGATTTACTATAAATATGAGGGTGTTAGCTCTGCAGGTTCACATAAGCCAAACACAGCTGTTCCTCAGGCTTGGTACAATGCCAAGGCAGGTGTCAAGAAATTAGTAACAGAAACAGGTGCAGGTCAATGGGGCTGTGCACTAGCTTTTGCATGCAGTTTATTTTCTCTCCAGTGCGAGGTGAAAAAACTAAGATTACTTTCTTTGTATTTCCTTAAGTTTAACATGAGTATTGGTTAATTGAATGTTCATTTTTGTAGGTGTGGCAAGTTCGTGCTTCCTATGATCAGAAACCTTACCGTAAAATCATGATGGAAACATGGGGAGCCAAAGTCCATCCATCTCCTTCTGACTTGACAAAAGCAGGCCGCATAATTCTTGACAAAGATCCAAATAGTCCTGGTAGTTTGGGTATTGCAATTTCAGAGGCAGTGGAGATGGCATTAGGGGATGCTGGCACAAAGTATTCCTTGGGTAGTGTACTTAATCATGTTCTTATGCATCAGACCATAATTGGTGAGGAATGCATAAAACAAATGGAAATTTTTGGAGAAAAGCCAGACATAATAATAGGCTGCACAGGTGGTGGGTCAAATTTTGCTGGGCTTGCTTTTCCATTTATTCGTGAGAAACTGGCTGGAAACATGAAACCTGCTATAAAAGCTGTTGAACCAGCTGCATGTCCTTCTCTTACAAGGGGAATTTATGGCTATGATTATGCTGATACAGCAGGAATGACACCACTTTTAAAAATGCATTCACTTGGACATGATTTTATTCCAGATCCCATCCATGCAGGTGAAAATAGTTCAATCCTTGTGAACATTTATGTCAAAGTCTATATGATGATTGTAACTTTCCTTTATCGAGGAAGAATTTTTTCTTGTTAGAGTAGAAAAACTTGAAACCAACAATAAACAGAAGAGATTAGGATATTGTTATAAGTACAAGTGACAAATAAGAATCAGTACATCAGGATTAAAAAGATAGATTGCACCACATTTCATTATATAATAAAAGTTTTTTTTTTCAGCTGCACATTTTTCATTTCTCTCTAATAAGCCCTTGTTCTTCCAGGGGGCTTACGATACCATGGCATGGCACCTTTGGTATCACATGTATATAACCTAGGTTTGATGGAAGCAATTGCAATACCTCAAATTGAATGTTTTCGAGGTATGCATTCAGGCCACAGTTGTCACAAATAATTTGTATCTACTATTTGTAAGAAGAATAATTTGCAGTATGGCACTTTTATAATTCACCAGGGTTGGTATAGGACACAATTTTCCCCAAGTTCACGGAGTATCTAAAGGTTAATGTGATTAGGATAGAATTAGATTCATGATCCAAAGATTAATGTATACGAAATTCTTTAGTTATGGTCAATGTATTTAGGTATTTAGTCTGAATACTTCTGATTTATGAATTAAACAACTTCACTGAACCAGAATCAAAGCTCTCTTCTATCTAGCACTACTGATGTGCAAGCAAATCTTTGTTCATTGGTGGGAAGATCAACCTACAAAGGGAGGCAATAGCCTCCTATCCCAAAAAATAGTTGCTCAATCCTTCTCAAAGGATATCAAAATACATGGCAATGAAGCATCAGCCTGATCTATATCCTCAACTTCCAAACCAAACTTCAAAACACCAGTACCCTAAGAGGAACTACAGACCTGCAAGGCTGGCAAAAAGCAATGTAGTCAAACCTTTGCTTCCTATGAAAAAGGAGGATGGTTACAACTTGAAGAGGGGCACACCTTCCAAAGATCCTTCTCCATGTATGAAATGGAGCAATGGATCTGGATAGAAGAAGGACATTAATCTATTGATTTATGGGTGCCTTCCGAGGTCCCACAGCCCTCTAATGTTTTGTATAAGAGAAGTCAAAGCCCCATAGAGCTATAGAGCTATTAATGATGTCTAAAGGCCACTTCTTAGCTATCTTCACCACAAAGCACGGGAAAGATCTAGTTTTCTAGGGAGGTCCATGTTTCTACAAAAATGTGGGCTGCCAATCTAGCACTTACATTAGCTTAAATGAATAACAAAGAATCTGAAATGACAAATAAGAATAAAAGAGATAAACCTTTTATTTTCTAAATTGTTGATTCCAAATTGAAATACTTTCCTTTGTGTTGCTTTGGAAACTTGCACAAAGAAAGAGAGAGAGCATGGCCTTGATGTGTTGATCTCCACCTCAATGATCAGATGACTAGGATTTGGGCAGCTATGGAAGATAAAGATTTGATGAATTTTATCAAATACTTTTGCTGGACCAGTGTGAATTAACTATCCCCAACTACATGACCAAGGTAAATGAATGATTGCTTTACAAACTCACATTTCTAACAATTCAGAAAAAGAGTTTTCTTCTTTAATCCTTGCAATACCTTTTCTAGGTGTTCCACATGCTCATCATGTTCTGCTAAAAATAATTATGTCATCCAAGTAGACAATCAGACACTCATCAATAAGTGGGCATAGTACATTGTTGTTGAGCATCATAAAGGTCGCCAATGCATTGCACAACCTGAAATGAAGTACTAATCACTCAAAAAGTTTGTCTTGTCTTGAATGACTTTTCCTAAACACCATTACCTTTGATGCGTACTTGATGCCTCCTCAACTTTAAATCCACCTTTGTCAAGTACCTTGCATGTTGTAATTGATCAATGCATGTTGTAATTGATCAATTAAATCATCTATGCAAGGTAATGGATACTAGTTCTTTACAATGCTCTTGTTTAGCGCTCTATAGTCAATGCATACATGCCATGTATGAAATATACCGAGCCAATTTTTTTCAATTTTTATCAAGTACACAACAATGTAGAGAGCACCCGTTAGGGTTAGATAATTCAAACCAGCAGATTACAAATAACTCATTGCCAAGAATGCGCACTCAATCTCAATAAGAGAGAGGCTGTCATATGGCAAGAGGATCGTTAGTGCCTTAAACAAAGATGCAACTGAAGGTAACTCTAACCAAGAATGTGTCCGCGAAGGACGAACATATGGTCAGAGGATCTTCTACGCTACAAATATTGAAAACAAACTCAACACCAAGCATGTGCTACCCAATCCAGTATGGAGAGGAGGCGACCATATGGCGGAGTGCAAAGAATTACAATGCTATTAAGGGAAATAAGCAAGAATGCTAAAAGTAAACTCAACACCCAGAATGTGCTTTCAAACCCGGAGTGGGAATGGAGCTACCATAGGGCGGAGATATAAAGAATTACAAAGCACTTCAGAATGTAAAGTAATCGTTACAAAACATGATAAGCAAGATTAGAGAACTGCTGACAGTACTACTGTTCAGCTTACAATATGAAGAGCAATCGCCTGCCAAGGGCATAGAATTAGAGCAATACAGCGTACATCAATAAAGAGGATTCTCCTTGCTTAACAAGAATGCTAAGACCCTTTACTTCACTCCAAAACCAAACTGAAAATTCTGTTTTAAACAGATCTGCACTTTTAAAAGGTAAACCAGCAACCTATCATCACACTAAATTGATCATATCTCTCTCAATACTCACTCATTTAACTTGAAATCAGTTGCAAAACATTCTAATGATGATGACAATGAAGATGGATCACAAAAACTTCTCACAAAGACCCCTATTTATTTTGCACGACTTCCAAAGCACTTACAAAGTGAAATTGCCTGCAAGCAAGGGCGATTTACTTTAGATAATTCATAGACTTCAAATAAAATTCTGGAAACTTGCACATATGGTCGCCCTACATAGGAAAATAGATTGGAACAGTACCCAGAACAATATTATTTCTGTTTCTTGAGTTGTGAGTAAAAACAACCTACAGCCATACAAACCAGCAACTCTAAAATTGACAGAAAATACAATAACTCAACTACAGAATGTGAGAAGAACCAACTACAATGAAAGGAAACCAACTACAACTAAACCTCTCAACTAGTTGCTGTCTTTCAAGCAAGAAGAAGAGCCAAGCTAGGAGGCTTACATTCCTCGAAGCAATCCCAAAGCCAATCCGGCAGCATAACTTTGCAAATTCATCAGATAAACAAAATGAGGACCCCGAGCTCCAATTTATAACTTCAGAAGAGCTTTCTAGAAACCTCCAAGAAGGGCGCCACCTCAAAGATTCTTTTAGGTCATTGACTTGTCTTTTGTCTTCACCCTTAGGATGGCGTACTTGCTTAAGAAGATAAATTTCACTTTTTAAATAAAATATTTGGCTCACCCAAAGTTGGCGTCCAAACTCCTTGAGCAATATTTGGCTTTTAGAAATATTAAAATAATTCCTCCATGTGAAAATACCCTTCAATGTCCCCCTTTTAAAGACAATATTAATTCATGATGCTAGAACAAGGAATTATAATGTTAAATTATAACATTATAATATAAAATATCTTATATCACCATGGAAATGCATCAGAAGCCAAATTCAACCATACCGTCTGAACAGACTGCCATAGTGAAGCCTACTGATTAGGAGTCAACAAGTCAACTGCTAAAAATAGAATTTACTAAAAATAGTAAATCCATGTAATTGCTCAGAATGCCGAACCGAAACCACCAACGCGAAGCTCTCAGAAAACCCAGAAGGAATCCGCAATCCAAGTTCAACATTTCCAAGTGTAAGCTCCGCAAAAAGACGAAAACGTCCTCCAAGAAGTTTGGAAACTCTGATTCAAGCTTCTGCTTAGCCTACGAGTTCCCAGAAATAGGCTAAATCCAAATGAAGAGCGTAGGACTAAATTGGGGACATTACAATGTACCATCCTTTTTTGGCACCATCACCATGGGATGATGGCATGGAAAGGTGTTAGGTTTGATTTCTCCATGGTTCAGTAGATTTTTGAGTTGTTTCTTCACTTCATTAGCCTCCAAAATGCTTTGACAATATAGACCTATGTTGGGAAGACAATCGGGCACCAATTGAATTTTGTGTTCAATAGGCGTATGTGGGGGCTTCCCATTAGGCTCCTCAAAGGGATCACTAAATTGGTAAATGAGCTGGTCTATACCCTTAGTTTCCTTTTTGGTATGCAACCGATGCATGGTCTTAACCCTTGCCACTTGCTCCTCTTGCTTGCCCTTGAAAATCAACAATGCGAATTGCCACTAGCATTGATAAGGCTTCCTACTTGGGCTGCACCTATCATGGAAACCTTCAATTTTCCATCACATGATTTGATCATGACCGCCATTTTTGATTGAGCAATATTTGTTTAATTTCTATAGAAGGTATCATCCCACTCATAGAGGTAGGGTCCTCCAAAAACTATCCCCAAACATCTACAAGCAACTCATCTTGGAAGTCTATGGAAAAGCCAAACTTGATAGCACACCAAATTTTTATTGAAATTTCAAAACCTTGTTCCAGCCAAATGAAAGAGTACAATTTTGGGTGTTTCCTTGGTTGCAAACTAAACTATTCAACTAGGCTTTGGGAAATCAAGATTGCTTGAGAACAACTATCAAATGATGCATCTATCTTACATCCCTTGAACTGCACTGTGACATGAAAGATTTTGTTAATCATGTTTTATCTTGAGCTTCATTCTTTATCACATTTGCTCCCTTTTGCTTGGTAGCACATGGCAACCACTAATTCACATCCGAAGTGCACTCTATCGCCTTGACTTTCGTGCTACAATAAGCATTCATATTCCTTTTATACTTATTGAATGGACACAACTCTACGCGTATTTTCCCACATGCCTTGTCATTATGATCTTCCTTCTCATAGTGTTTGCAATATCATTTTTCTTTGCCTTTCTCATTGGTCTTTATGGTGGTGATTGCACTTTTCTTGTCTTTCCATTTGTTTCCCCCCTTGCTCGAGTCTCCACACCGTTGTTTCTCTTTCTTACCTAGCTGTTTTGTTGGAAATAATTGTTCTTTTTTGATCCATCTCTATATAGCGGGCTTGAGCACAAACCTCATCAATGTTTTTAGGTTTGGCAATCAAAGCATCCCTCCTAAGATGCTCAACAATACTCTAATGTATTTCATGAGCACATCTCTGCCCATTACATCTCTAACCTAGCTATAGTGCCTTTTTCAAAAATTCAATTGTGTATTCCTGGATGCTTTGCACTTGTTTTTGGCGAAATAAGTGTCATTTGGTTGCTCATTCATTTTATAACATATTGGGTAGAATGCTTCTTCAATTGGCCCTTGAAATCTTCCTATTTAGCAATTAGTGGCTCTTCTCATTTGCATCTGATAGCAAGAGCTTCGTGCCACATGAGCACATGATTAGATAGCTTCAAATGAGCAAAGAAGATTTCCTCTTGTGGATTTAGTTTCTACAAATTGAAGTAGAGCTCCATTTCGGTTATCATTGATACAACTTCTTTGCATTTGCTTTACCATCAAAGGGCTGGATTTCTATGTTTTCCTTTGCCTTGAAGGCAATGCTGCTCATGTTTGAAGTTTCTTCATCTTTAGACCTCTTCTCTATCCCCAATTTTTGAGTAATTGCATATAGCACACTTTCAAACATGCCTATCTTGCCAATGTTGTAATGTCCCCTTCTCAAGCTTAGCTAGTTGATGAGACCATTAGCCTATGCCTGAGTTCCTGTAGGCTAATTGGTGGTGGTTAGAGGAATCCAAGGTTCTTGGAGAGCTCAGTTTCAAGTTTTCTTGGAATCTATTGATGGTTTGGAGTTCAGTTGGCATTTAGGATTGCAGTGATGCTCTTTGAAGCATTTTTGGTCGTTTGGGTTGTTCTCCACATTTTTTGGAGAACATGGCTATTTTTAGTAAGTGTTCGTTTTAGCACTCGACATCATTCCTCAACATTAATTACTTCTTGATGCGTTCAGTGTAATGTCCCCATTTTGTTAGCTATTCTAATTTCCAAGCTTTTGTCTAGCTCTTGTTTTGATTGAAACAACTTGGTGTTTGATGAGGGGAACTCCAAGGTTCTTGGAGCATGCAGTTTATGTTTTGCAAGGATGTTTGTTGTTGGCAGTGAGCTATCTTAGTCTTGAGAACTCCTATGTCACTTTCCAAAGTGAATTCCAACTTTTGGTGTGTTCTCCAAGATTCTTGGAGAGAGAGTCTATTTATAGAAAGTCACCCGGTCAACCCCGCTATCATTATTCATCATCAGTATCATTCCAATATAGTTAGATTTTGATTCCGATTGTAACGTGCCAACACTTGTAAAGTAAAAATTTCCTAAATTTACATCATGCGAGTAAATAAATGTGTTAACATGACATTACAATAAAATTTTTCCTTTTCTTTATTGATAATACATGAACAAGTTGCCATATCCATTTACAATAAAGATTCCATTTCATTATAATAACTTCACAAGTACATGAAACAAGAATACATACCTTAACTAATCATAGCTCCAATGAGCTTTAGAACAAATAGTAGTAAGACGGTCCAGGATCTTCCCTTTCAAATCTTGGTACTTCAGTAGCCTACTGTGGAGGAGAAACATCACTCGAGCGCTTTTTCGCCAACCACAGACTTATAATGCGGTCCCCTGCACATCTATTATTCAATAGATGGCCCTCCCTTCGACGAAGAGATTGGTTGAGTAACCGATACTGTTAACCAACTGAGCATAGCGGTGTGTCCTACATGACTAAATCCTTGTAATTCCCACAATCCCGAACTAGTATGTACTATTGGATCACGGTGAACTAACAATGTAATCATTGCCCGATCTAAGAGGATGTAGGTACATTACATTACTTTGGCCAAAGTGTTTTAATTCAGTAAACGATTGAGAAAGTCATCTATCACACACACTACTCAGGGCCGATTTGACTTAAGGCTATCTTACACTACGCATAGGCTATGTCCTTCAATGGGTAATCAGTCACCCCAGACTACCTACAACATTCTAACTGCTAGAAATGAATCAGCATAACAAGTAATTCACATAATCCCTCCTATACTGGAAATCTTTATCCTAGGAGTTTCTCAAGCTTACCTCAGTTAACCTAATAACTTAAGCCCATAGAATTACTTGACTCCTGTCCTCATTTCAGTCCTAGTATATAATAACTAATGCAGCCATACTCTCCTTATACGGAGATCATTCTATAAATGCAATCACACAAGTTTGCATCTTTTATTCCTTATACAATCTACTCTCTAGCAATCACACAAGTATGCATCTTTTATTCCTTATACAATCTACTCTTTAGATGTAATTAGATTTGCAATTCTTAAACATCTTGTTTTCCGTACCCTACAGAGATACAAAGTATAGTGCAATTCCCTATCTATGCATAGTAGTAATACAGAGTATAATGCAATTCCTTATCTATGTACAAGCAATAAACTCAACTTCATAAACATTCAAGGTTCATAATTGAAAAAGATAGTAGAAGAATATCCCATGCCTGGAATTCAACTATCCTTCAAATGACGGTGATGTCTCAGCCTATTCCAGCTCTGCCAATCAATTGCTAATTTCCTCACAAGTTCCTATCTTTCTCTTCCACTATTAATTCATAGATGACTATTTCTCTTACTTAGAAATTAATACTCAAATATGTATGTTTAGACTGCTATGGATTGCAGTTGAACAACAAGAATGTGATTCTTTGGTAATTTGATAATGAAGACTCTCAACTCACAGGATTATATATATATTTCTCAAAAAATATGATAGTATTCTACAGAAAATGAGCTCTCAAAATGAATTCTCCAAAAGTTAAGAAGTAATCACTAGTAAGTATAGAAGAATGAACTGGGCGGCTATTCATAGAGCCCCTAGCCCAGCGAATTTCCACTTATACTGGCATGTAACTTGACAAAACTATGTTTTGAATGTTTCAACATGAAATGTGGTGGGTTTCCTACTCCTTATTCAGCTTCCCAGAGGTGAGTCGACCTCCATACATTGACAACAAATAAAGAACAATTCAACTCTGCACATGGTGAAATAAGCAGAATTGACACCTACATGCGTTTCTCCAAATATGGCGCGAATTATGAAATCTGGAGGGTAAAATGCTTTTAGAGAATGAGTCCATTGTTGGTTGCAATCCACATAGCCTATATTTCAGGCTTTAATTGACATTCCTCAAGTTGAGTTCGCATTTCCAGCGACTCAATCTTAGACTCACACGTGTTTATTCCAGCGCTTCAATTTCATTTTGTTTTCCAAAGTTTAACTATAGACTTTATGAAATATTTCCTCATTCAATGTTTGGCGTGTAATATTTCCAATGCCATAAAGTTCCGATTCATATTTGGTGCAAATAGGCGGCTGAATAACTTAGCCCGATTTCCTTAGTTAATAATCAATAATCAACTGTATGATATTTCAATCGATTTGCATAGTTAGATTTTAATATAAACTCAAAGTGGAATATAATTTAATTTCCAATAATGAGATTTCTAATATTAAACTATATATATATTATATATTATTTATTTATATATATTAGAGTTATAATTAATATATATATATATATATATATATTATTTTACTGTAATATATATATATATATATATTTTTTTAAGCTTCTTTTTCTTCACATTTCATTTGATTAATTTTCTCATTTCTTGGATAGCTTTTTAAGCTTCTTTTTCTTCGCATTTTATTTGATTAATTTTCTCATTTCTTTTCTTCCTTCTTTTGTTATTATTTCTTCTCTTTCATTTTATTGAGGGATTTCAGTTAATTCTTTTCTTCTTTTGATTTCTCTTTCTTTGGTTATTGCTAGTTTTGGTCTTTGAGTGTATCTTGTAGTTTATCTTTTTCATTCTTCGAACTTGTCTTTTATTTTCATTTTAGTTTTGTTATTTCTTAGCCTTGTATTTTCTTATGGGGTTTTTATTATTGTTCTTTTTATTGTCTTATTTCTTGCTTCTTGTATTATTTTTTAGTATTTATTTTATATTTTTGGTTTATTGGATTCTCTATTTTTCCTTTTTTTTGTGCTCCTTTTATTTTATTCCTTATATTTTTTGCCTATTTATTTTTCACCTTAAATCTAGATTCTTTGTCTCTTTTTCATTTTGAGCCCTTCTTTTAGTCTTGTATTTTCTTATAGGGTTTATTATTGTTCTTTTTATTGTCTTGTTTCTTTCTTCTAGTATTATTTATTTTGTAGTTAGTTCTTTTTTGGTTTATTGGATTCTCTATTTTTTCCAATTTTTGTGCTCCATTATTTTACTCCTTATATTTTTGCCTTTTTTCACTTTAAATCTAGATTCTTTGTCTCTTTTTTCATTTTGAGCTCTTTCATTTTAATAATGTTCTTTCTATTATTTTTTGGTTCTATTTGTCTCTATATTATATTATCATATTATATAACCACATAATCATATAGATTCCCCTTTTTCACATTGGTGCATATAATGCAAATATGCATTTATATTATAATAAAATATTTATTTATCTTCTTTTGTTCCTACTTTAATGGTTTTTGTATAATTTTTTCTTTTTTCTTAGTTTGTTTTTTGTAGTTCATCTCTTTAATTTTATTTTATTTCTTGTTGGATTTGTGTTCTTTATACTTGGTTTCTATTTTTGTTCTTTAATCTTGAAGCTCTGTCTCTTATTCTCTTTCTTTCCTTTTTCGAGTTTTTCTTATTTTGGTTTTAATTTTGGTCTTTATTTGCATATGTGGTTATGTTACACTTTCTTAATGCAACCATATATATGCATTTATGGTTTTCTTTGGTGCAATATGTTTGCACATTTATGCACATAGGTTATTTTCTATATCTTTGTCCTTGTCCTTTCAAGTAATTATATTGTGTAATGCATTATCTTTTTTGTTCATTTAGTGCTTTAATTTATTATTTGTTCTTCTTTTTATTGTTTTGTTTTTTACTTGTGGTTTTTAATATTTTGTTTTAATCTTTTAATTTTTTGCAATGATTTTATTTATATCTTAACTCTCTTTATGCTTCTTTGAAACTTTCTTTCAAGTTTAGCAATTTTTAATGATATCTCACCCATTATCATTTTCCTTTCTTTAATGCTTAGATAGTTTTATCTATATGTTGATGTTTACTATCTTTAGTTTTCAAATTATATTCCTTTACTTCTCTTCAAATTTATTTAATTTTCAATATTGCATATCCTGCCCTCCTCTCTTATTCTCTTCACCTCTTTATGTATTTTCAATTAACTCATTTGTTAATTTTTCTCCTTGTTTTTTGTGTCCAATCACCTCCCCATCTTCTCATTCCTCTTCCTTTTAAGCAAACTGGGTCTGCATCTTGTCATTATTCTTCTCCTTATGCTCTCTTTCATCTTGATGATGGATCACTGAGTGTGATTTGAAACGTTGATGAAAAACTCAAACACAATCAAAATCCAGAAATAACAAATTACAAGCATTATGGATTGTGGAAATCTCATAGCATTAATATATGTAAATTGTTAGGCAATAATAATATAACATTATTAATATCCACAAATAATAGGTAGCGTGTATATATATATATATATATATATACATGTATATACCTTTATATATCTTAGTGTATATGTATGTGTAGGTATACCATATTGACACATCTGTATGAGCACATCCATCTGCCAATCATACGCCTGTATCGATATGTATATATATATGGATATGTGTGTATATATATATATACCCACTCAACCTATTCACTTACATCCATTCACATTACCATCATAATGATCGTAATACAACAAGATAGGTATACAGATAGACATCACTCACAAAAGCGTAAAGAAGTAGACTAGACTCCTAATGCCAATGTACGAGCTACGGATGACTTATCTAGATCAACATAACTAACTTGGTTCACCCAAACTACAGTGACATGTGTGTATGCTCAGATAATTCACCTTACCAGTTAAACGACCAGGCCCCTCTCCTGAGTGATATTTCCCCTCCGCCTGGAGGAATGGTTCACATACCTGCATCCACTTACATAAACTCACGACAGTCATATGTTCATAACATAGCAGTATATATAAACATCTCAAGCTAGAATAACATGATTCATTAGCCTCCTTATGCAATATTTCACCATGAATAACATCAACTGAGATAACATCAAATGAAACAACATCAAGTGAGATAACATTCATATTGAAAACAAGGTACAAGCATCATTAATTCATCTCCATAATTCATATTACATTCACTTTTCCTCTATCTAGTAATAGTAAACAAATAACCTCACAATTTGGGATGTAACACCGATGTTGTTTGGTGGTTTCTGCAACTCAGGTGAATTATTGACCTTTAATTTAATTATTTCACTAAGGTTGCTTAATTTTATAAAATAATATAAAAAACAACTTAGTGTAATAGCTCGTTGGAAAGGGAATCGAAAATTTTAAATCATGGGTGCTTGAAAAAGGGAACTTGCATATCAAATATAATTATTAGTTCATAAAAAGGGTCTTTTGGAGCACAAAAAGGGTTATTTTATTAAAAAGTGAATATAAAAATATTTCTGGAAAGTTCGGCAGAAAAGTATAAAAGGAGATTTAGAGAGCTTATTTGGATACACAAATTATTTTATTTCCTCTTGTGGAACCCCTAGTGGTTCTGTGGGATTGAACTTGGTTCATCTCAGCCTTCTTGAGGACAAAAACTCTTATGGAGAAGATTAGTCATGGAGGTGAAAGATCCTCCTTGGTTAATATTGTGTGATTCATTCTGAGTCATAGTTTGTGTAGGAAAAGTTTGCGGGTAGATTTACTTCAGAATCTACGCTTGTGCGGAACGTTTGTGTTGGTAGATGATGGATTGTTACAGATGAAAGAATATATAAAAGAGCCACATTGGAAACATATGGAATGGCAGCTTGTTATGGAGGTTTCTTTGGGGGGCGATTGTGTTGGTAAAAGACATGATTTGGATGGTTGAGCTTGGCTGCTGCTGTTCTTGCATGTTCAGTGCCTTGTGAGAGGACGTTGGAGGTGGAAAGGGTTGAGATGCAGCTGATAGGGCAAATTTTACTGCATATGGGAGGTCGTAGCAGTCATAAAGGATGGCATGTGGCATTTAGAAGGTGAACTGCTCCATTTTTTGAAGACTATATTGAAAGGTGAGATCTGGGCGTTGTCATTGGTGGAGTCTACAGGAAGATTTCTGAGTTTCACCAGCTACAGATTTCATTCATGAAGCTACAGCAGTTGAACATTGCTGTTTGGAGAGGACTGAAGTTGTGTACAAGTAGATATACTCATAGTCTCATCTACAACACTCTTATCTCAAGCTACAACAGCATATATTTGTGTGACAACAGTATAATATCACTGTGGGTCATTTTCTTTGGCATTGTAACACTGCTGTTGTAATCAGAACTTTGTAACAGCAAGCATATCAATTGATGACCAATATAATGCTGGAGGTTGAGGTTAGATTGTCATTATCTATTAGATTCCTTTGTGCATTTATATGTTTGACAAAATGCTAATTCATTTCCTTTGGTAATATTATGCAAACCTGGTTGGAATACATTTCTATATGCATGTTTAACTTTCTGAAAACAAAGCACATTGAAATACATTGAAACCAACAAAAGGAAAAGTGTTTGACAAAATGCTTGCATGATAGAAGATATGAAACTTTATGGGTGTTGGAAAAAAAAAATTGGTTTCAATTTGGGGGTGGCCATTACATTCAGTTTCTGTTTGTGGTGCCTTGGCGGTGCTTTTCGCAATGTGGATGGGATTATTTAAATTATTGCACTAAAGTTATAAAGTAAATGTTATATTACTTACTTTAGTGTTTGAATTTTATAAAGTAATGTTATGTCCCCTCAAGTGGACATTTAAGAAAAAAGGGGACTTAGACATAAGTTAATTTTAAATTGCAAAAAAGGTTTGAGAGAAAATGATTTATTTTTAAATTTTAAATCCCTCTTTTCCCTCCAACTCTATAAAGGGAGGATTTGGGCTCTCATTTGGACTATTCGAAAATGTACACATAATAAGATGTTGCTAGAGTGAACAAAGGAGTTCTTCTAGGGATTGATTGAAGACAAAAACCCTCATCAAATTATTAGTTTTGGCGGTGAAAGATCCATTCTAGCTGGTTGGTGTGATTTCATATAGGAATCGCCATTCTTAGTAACAATGTTGCAGACCTAGGGTTTCAGAAAAAGTGAAAATTTACATGGTTTTTTGATAGCAGTTTGGACTTTGAGTGTTTTGGTAACTTTTTTTTAGTTTCTTTCGTGATGTGGCTAGAGTGTTCTGTTCACTATTTTGGACTTGGCTGTACAACTTTCCTAGAAGAGGCCGTACCACGTATCACAAGTTTGTTGGGAAATGGTGTTAAAGAGGGCAAAAATCGTTGAGATTGATATGCAAGGGTTCCTTATAGCTGGGTGATCATCTTGAGGCATTCCAAAGACTAATTTGTAGATTCCATGAATTTTCCAAGCTGGCCATACACATTGCAAGTAACTTTAAAAATGGCCTGAGACTTCAGGAGGATAGGCGCTTGGGTTTTTGGTGGTTTATTTCCATGGTTGGGGGCTTGGGGTTTGTTGATTAATCCCAAGATTATTGGGCTGAACAAAGGTAGTTTGGGGTGCTGGAACAATTTTCTACTGCTGGCTAACCTTGTATATCAGCCCCATTATATGCTGTGTGTGATTTAACTTGTGTAGCTGACCTGAGACTGGCATTTCATCATCATTTGAGACTGTGCAATTGTAATATCTTCCCCAATTTTTTCAGTTTTGCACCTGTTAGCGTTAGCCAAAATAACAATAATAAACGAGTGATTTAAGCTACCTTCTGTAATGACCTGCCCTATTTGGACTATAATTTTTTTTTCAGTTTTATCAGCTTTGCTTTTCAGACATTATGCCAAACACTTATCCACTGTTATTCTGAGTTTGTTTTTAGTTGAATTTTCAATATTTGAATCATTGATCATAATGCATTCAGCACATAGACTATTCACTGTATCAATTGCACGAAATCTAAATTTACATATATTGCCAGTACAAGAATGTGAATTCAAGGAATAACAGTATGACGTTTATCTCTGATTAAATCCAAATTACACACCAGCACTATCATAAATTATTCACAGAAAAATGACAATTTTGACCTGGCCCCTTGTCATAGAATTTACCATGTTTTATGAACATCCCCTATGAAACGATAGATTTTAAGATGCATATGGTCTGCCCTTTAAGAACATTCACTCAATTTCTGAAACCCATGACTTAGGGAAATATACGACCCACTTGATGGAAATAGATGGCACCAAAGAACTAATCACATTAGTCAGCAGATTTAACATCATCAGCTATTTAGAATTTTTAAAATGTCCAATCCTCCTCATTGAATACCTGGAAGTAAATATGCCTTTGCGTCAGCCTTAACTCTCCAACTCGACTCTATACTGGACAGATTGAATAGCATGACTTCCCTTTGAATTGCCACGATGAAAAGAGAAATTGAGGTTACCATTAGACACATGTCCCTGCCAAGCTATTCTCATGCCACGGAAACATTCCATTTTTTTCCATGTTTCATTTCTACTGCTATGCCACCAGATCCTTGAAATCACACGTTTTCCCTTATTATTTAAATGACCCCTTAAAGGAATGCAACCCGTTTACCAACTCCTCCATGTTATTTCTTTGAAATGAACGATATCAAGCTGCTCCTGATAACTCAATTTTTTGGCTATTCAAAGAATTACCGACATCCTCTGGAATTTCCTTGCGATGACCATAGAATCGTCAGCGACGCTTCAAATTCTGACTCCTCACTAACTCCAAATTCCTATGCAGCTCAATCACGGGGTCCCATGGCTAAGTGATTAATATAATTCCCCGCATCCGATATGTTTCTTAAATATGTGGTTACAAATTGGCTCCAATGTTATATTCATCGCTTCTCCATAATGCTACGACACCCAAATTCTCTTCAATGCTACCGGTCCCTTTGGAATTCTGTCAATACAAATTTGATATTCCTCACTTTAAATGAAATACGACAGGGAGAAAAACAACAATCCTGTGGGAATAGTGTACAATGATATTTATTGATAAAGCTCGAATCTTCAATACTCACAATGGTGCGTCCTCTCCAAAAACATCGTTCTTTCCTTACTCAAGCATGAGTCCCTTTGTCTAGCGGCGATAATTCATTAAGTAGCGGCTATGAATTTCCACTAACTTTGACTCAATTCATTCATTTAATTTGCACGCCTTTCTCTCTTTATGTCATTGATTTCAGACTTACTGCCATTCATTGATTTCCCTGAGAATGAGCTTTGTCCTTTATGAGAGTTCATTTCGTGGCTCTACCCTGCATTGAATCCTTTAAATATCACGACTAACACTTGATGCCCTGAAGATTTCTTTATAAGCAACTTTAGGAGAATTTTAAAGAACAAACTTCCAAAACAAAGACCACTTCAAAACAGATAATCAATGTATTATATTTCCCTTTCAGAATTCTGTAACAATTCGGCTTATTGGATGATAGACAATTGAATGGCCTTCACAAACTTAAGAAACAATTGATAAGAAGTACAACTGGAAATGAATTCTCAGCTACTCACAACATACCATAATTGAGTAATTCAATACAATTTCTCAAACTCGGTAATAATTCGCAACTCTCAAAAATTCTGATATCGAGCTAGAATGTTGAAACTTTGTCTTTTCAATAAGACTTCACAAATTTCATCAAAAACACCATCGTTGAAACCCAAGCGAGAAAACTGAATGTCTTCTCCAGCTATCAGCTAGGGTAGATCTTTCACTGCCGAAGCCAACCTTCTTTCAGAGGTCACCCCACCTCAGAAAGGCCATGAACTAAATTCACTACAAGAACCTGATCTCCAAAATTCCAAAAACCAACCTCCCAACCATGAGCTCTCTCAATCTTTTATTCTTTTTCCTTGACCCTTTCCTTTCTGCTTGCCTGACTGTTCAAATTTCTTTTCTCTTTTAATTTCCAAATTGTGACTTAATTTTGAATCTGCATTTAATAAGTCACTAAAATATAATATTATTTAATTAATAATATTTCCTTTTGAATTAACATTTGGAGGAAAATATCAAGTAATTAAAATAATATTATATTTCTCCATGTAATAAAAAATGGGACATTACACCTTCCAGCTGCAATGAGTTATGAAATGACAACCCCAAATGATATCCAACACCAAAGTACAATAGCTCTTGATAATAACAAGCAATGTATACCTCAACAATGACCCCCGAAAGTCTTAAAATGGACTGAACAGCAGCAGGTTCAGGTCTGATATGAAATTGCAGGTCTGTAACACCTCCGAACAACAAGCATAATCAGATCACAACTCCCAAGAACATCACCCAATTCAGCAAGAAACTCCTCCAAACTGATATCAATGCAAAATAGAGGAATGAGCACCACCAAACAACACCCAAACGGCTGCTAGGAGGTGAAAGCTCCTTATACCCTCACGCCCCCCTAGGGCCAAGATGTACGGCCAGCAAGAGGGGCAATCCCCTCTAGAAAATCAAAATCTCGACCAAAAAATCTGCAAGTTGGAGCAAAGGGGCACCCAAGGTAAAGAAGAAGAATGGCCCAATACCCAGAATGAATGAAGAAATCCTCCAATCAGTATGAGCCAAATAGATGGTATGGCCTAGGCATGTAAGATGGAACCAGCAAGTATGAAACTCCAAGAAAACCACTCTTAAACTCCAAGTCTCTGCAAAAACTGTTAACACACCCAAAATACATAGCTAGAAAACATCATATGAAGCCAAAACTGAAAGCAAATCGAAAGCCATCACCAATAAGCTCAATGGCGACTCCTGCATTGAAGCCACACCCAAGTCCAGCTAGGGAGTATCTTGCAACTTTGAAACTAGAGCCACCTTGAGGGTTTTTGTCCTCAAAGCCCAAGGATTCTGACACCAATTCGACATCACTTCGTTATCTTCAAATTGCATAAACCAAATGGGACCATATGTAATGGTCTAACCCTTTTTTATAAATTTTTTTTGCAATGTTACCTCCTTCAGACTATTCCCTTGTCCATGGTTAAATCCGATTTGGTTCGGTGATATATTTGTTGCTCTGATTGTTTGTAATTTTCTTCCTTTGGCTTGTAGCAAGTTTTACTAACTGATAGAAATTCCAAAACTAACGTTTGAATTTTACAAACAGATGGCAACAAATGCAACACAAGCTCTCATTGATAATCAATCTAAACTGTAAGTGCATTGCTTTTTAGAATTAACAGAGCAATTCCATAGCACCAAAGAAATAAGTACCTCAACCTTAGAGTAGTAGAAGATTCAGTAAAATGTGACCCAAAGAGGAAGCTACAACAGATTTGAAGAGAATTTGCTGATTCTGTTACAGTATGTGTCTTGAAACTTCCTTCAGGTATTATTCATAAGGTCACCCTCAGCATACTCCACACTATCCACTGCTCACCTAGTCATTAAAGACTCTGTAAATGACAAAGGTAAGCTACAACAAGACTGCCGTGAAAATCTGCCATATCAGGTCTGATCAATGCATTCTGGGCACTAAAATTTATAAGACTGGGGTCTAATCCAACGACCCGATTTGCAACTGTTGATAATATTGCAATATTCAAATGGCCCTACGATATATAAGCAGATTGATAAACACAACATACTTCACTCTCCAAGAAAGGGCAATCAATCCTCTATATATGATATCTATTTGGAACCACACGAATTGTCAATAGGTACAACTAAGCAACATATATACCAACTGCACCTCTCAAGGGGAAAACACTATGCAACAATCTCACCATTAGGTAGTAATAGCATCACCATAACAGATTTTAAGCTTTCAACTCTAAAATCCTGAGCAACCAAAATGTACGGCTACTTGCAAAAGTACAACAATCACCACAAATTCCAACTCCACACTAAACCTTGTTTTTACTGCTCAGAAATGATTGTTCAGCTACAACATCAATTACAAATCACTACCCATATCCATTTTCTGCTACAAATTGAAAATACAAACTCAAACATGGGTCAGCAACTTGTACGGCCCAGTCAAGGAGGTACGACCCAACAAAAATTGGCATAAGCTTTAAACTTTGTTTTAACTACTCAAAACCCATCACCCATCCAAGAGAAATGAATCCAAGCAATACCCATAAGCAAATGTTGCTTCATTGATCCCAGCTGAGCAAAAAGGTATGGTACGACCTGCCTTAGCCAAATGGTACGGACCACTTAGGAAAATAAATGCTGATAGTAAAAACTAGTTTCAAATCTTCATTTTGATCGCACCACTAAGGAAATCATATTTAAAAGATACCCACAAGAAGTTTTAAATCCATTCAGCCAATATAAGCCAAAGTATGAGGTACAATAGAGCTCTTGTATAGCATGTGTACGACCAAACTCAGGTAAAAGACAAAGAAATATTCAGCTGTTTAATTTGTCCAATATTCATCGCCCAGGTTGAAGGAAATAAAGAAAACAATACCCATAATTATATCTGCAAGATATTCTCATTTGACAACTGAAATATGGCATTCATAGCATCACCTGAAAACTGTATAATAAGTCCAGCCTTCTTGCCAGGAATGTAAATCAATTACTTTTCATATACAAATGAAGCACAAGCATAGACTCTGAATGAATCTATCGGCAATCACCCAAAGAGGATCTTTCACCATCGTGGATGATATTCTCCAAGAGGGGTTTCATCCTCCAGAAGTTCGAGATGAACCAGGTTCAATCTCCAGAACCCGCAAGGGTTTCAAATGAGGAATAGAATAATCCAACATAACCCTCCAATGAGCTCTCAATCCCCTTTTATAAATTTCCCAACTCCACACCCAAATTGCATTTCAAAGTTCATTTCATTTGATTTACTTTTATTTCCCGCCATCATCTTTTTTAAATTTGGGTGCCATACTTTAATATATAAAGTATTCTTTTAAAATACTTATATCCTCTTTTAAATTAAACTCCTTTTTAATTTATTAATAACACAAAAGTTAAATTATTTAATTTAACTTTATTGTTCAACGTTATTAATATTAAATTCATAGGACCAATATTAACCAAAATAATCCTAGGATATAATTATGCCATCATGCCAAAAAATAGAACTCCGTTAGCTAACCAAACCAAAGATTCAGTGACTTACTATAAATAGTAAGTATGATCCACAAGCCTGAAAAAAGCCTCAGAGAACACACTACGAAACCCTCTGGTGACACTGAGCTGGAAACACATTGTCCTAGGAAAAAGGGGACATTACACCATAGGGTGGGTTTATATAGGAATCAGGGCTCCACAATATGAAAACCATTTCCCTCCAAAAAGGACTCCTAACTCCAAGCAATATTAATTTATTTTAATTTTCATTAATCTCCTCCCTTTTGGGCATCCAACTTAGGAAATACATGACCCCCTTTTTAAAAATACTTGAAGTCATCAAGGCTAGGCGTGGGGGTACAAAAGGAACTTAATTGTTCCTTTCATAACTTAAGTCATAATATTAATATTCGAAGACTTAAGTGATGGTGGATGACAATATGCCAAAATATCAGAACTCGCCAACTGAAACTGCCAACCACTGCCAAAACTGGAAACCCTGCACTATACTGTTGCCAAGATCAATCACCCAAAATAGCACTTACTAAAAATAGCAAACTATTAAAAATAGTAAGCATCTCCAAACACCAAATTAGCCGAAACTGAGATGCACTGAAACTTACTAAAAATAGTAAGCGCTAAAAATAGACATTGCTAAAAATAGCAATATTGCCCACCAAGGATCAGAGGAAAACTAGAAAAACCTATAAAGCTCTCTGGCAACATCAATATACTACTCTGAATATGTAGACACTGATTCCGAAAGATAGCACCAACTGCCAAATAAGGAAACCCTAAAAAGGGGACATTATACTCCCTTCCCAAAGATTGCTTGTCCTCAAGCAATGCCATCACAACTTCAGAAACAACAAACTGATCCACATTAAAACCAAGTAAGATCCCAGGGTCCCACATTGGCCTAAGAGATTTGTAGCTCCATCTACTCAAAGCATTGTCCTGCTAAGCATCCGTGCAAGAGACTTCTTGAAAACTATTGGTAAGAAGAGCAAGCAAATACTGCAAACTCTCGGCCAACTCTTCAGAGAATTGCTCTCCACAATTATGAACCCATGGCACCATACAAGTGAATCCGAGAAAGTTAATGCCAACCTTTTCAATTTTATCTTCCTGTACTCCAACATCATGGTTATAGCTGGAAAATAACCTGCTGTTCAAAACATAAGTGCAAGTAAATGAATTAAAATAACAATTGATTGGTGCTTGTACACTCCTCCAACACGGATCCTGGTTGCTTAAAGTTGACATCCCGTTCATCTAAAGCCATAAGTCAATCCTACTAAGGGGCTGAAAGGACTGAAAACGTGTATACTTGCAGCTTTCCAAGTCTTAAATGGTCAACTCGTGGTCTGAATTTTGAAAAATCAGCATCCAAGAAGAAGAGCAGCTGCTGCAAAACTGAAAATCCTTAGCCAAAATGACATCTGTAATCGTGCTCTTGGTTGGAAATGTCCTCCCAAGTGTCACCAACTCAATAATGTGCCAAACTTTGCTCAAGATCTCTCTCAGATCCATTGGCAGGGACATCAATGGACTCATAAGATGACTATAAAGAAAGGTAGCAGAAGCATTCTGTTCATGCCTACGATCTTGGGCAAGAAAATCTTCCCCAACGTGACTCCACCATGTTGGGGCTGCAAACATTTCATCAACTTGTGAGCCATAACCAAAGAAAATTTGTTAGCACTTGAAATCTCCACACAAGGGTTCACCATTCCAACATCATCTAATTCAACATAGTACTCCTCTCCTTGCAATGAATCCACAAGGCCAACCCCTTTATCATAAGGGTTCAATCAATCCATCATGCATCACCATAGGAAGCAAATCAACTAAAGATAATGATTCTTTTATCACCTTGTCTTTGTGCATCTTAAACAAAGGATTAGGAAAGATTAGCTCTGCTTCCATATCAAATAGGGGATTATCGCAAGTTTGGAAACTGTTTTCACCTTCTCGCTTGGGCCTTATTCCTTGCTCATGATTGGATGCTCCTTGCATTATCTTGGACGTAATAGTGCTCGATCCCCTGTTAGTCATTCCTTTCAATACCACTTTCCTATCGCTAGGAAAGAACACTTTCAAAACTCTCAGTAATTTGATTTTAATAACAGAAATATTTCAGTCATGAGACACAATAACATAGAGAGAAAGCAATCAGACCTGGAGATTGAATACCATACAACAGTAAAGAATTCTTTTTTAGAACTGTATATATAATCTCAGAATCTTTCTTTCAGACATGTTACAAGCTCCATAACAGCAGATATGATATCTTGACCACGTCCAAGACTCCTTAGAAAAGAGGTCTTCAAAAATGATCCAAAGACTCCCTCAACGGCTGCTACCAGGGTCTGAAATACACCCTCAGAAAGGGCTGACCAGATTAGATAACACCCAGAAAGGGCGCTCCCAGTCAAAGGGTTGACCTAGCCTTAAAAATCCAATACTTCATCAAAAAATGCAAACTAATACTCATTGGAATCACCTTGAGGAGAGCTATCAAATGATGCAATACCCATTTGGAAATCTCAAACCATTTTGAAGGAATGATCAAATAACCAGATTCAGGTCCAAAGATGAAGTGCCCAAAAAAAGATAGAAACACACCAAAATCTCCTAGAAATCGACGCCAAATTGAAAAGATCCTAACTCAAGCCAAAACCCAACTGAATCACCTCAAAAGAACTGAAATATTCCATTCTCAAAGTCTGAAATACTGCAACTTGAAGCACAAATGTGATTTTTGGATGAAATCACCCTTCTACCAGCTAGGGCAGGTCTTGCACTGTCGAAATGAGTCCCAGATATCAAGGGTTTTCGTCCTCAACTCCGATTATCAGACCTTCTGGCAAAAAACCAGCAGCATCTCCTTAAGCAGCCAAAACATCCATGAGCAAATGAGAGCCAAAAAGTCACTTTATAGAAGGTGAGATGGAAATTAGGGCAACTTTGGGTTTTGAATCATTTTCCCTCCAAAAACCTTTTAATATTTTTGCTTTATACTTTAAAACATTATCAAATAATCCTCAAATGGGTGTCTTGCTCATAAAGAAACTATTTGCACTTTTGTAGCCCTCTAAAACGACTTAAAGTTATCACTTAGGCACCAAGGTACTTTTTTGATGACCACTTACCCCTCACTTAAGTTATAAAGTTATTTTATAAAATAACTTAAGTGACTGATTAAAAACGACTATTAAATAATTCAACCCTAGGCTCTCCAATGCCACCTTAGAAATAATGCTGTTGAGGACACAATGGGCTTGAGACCAGTTTCCCGAAATAGACCTACTATAAATAGCAACTGCCAAAAATAGTAAGTACTCACCAAACATCAACTGGTACAAAACTAAAGATCATTGAGATACCCTGTGGCTTACTAAGAATAGTAAGCACTGGAAGTTGGCCACTGCTATAAATAGAAAGTCCCACTGAAACATAAAAAAAAACCCCATAGAAAGGACTTGCACAAGCAATAAAGCTCAACGGACAACTTTCACACATTGCCCAAACAAGAAACACTACATTGCTCTGCCTGCCGGACCAATTACTAAATATAGCACTTACTAAAAATAGTAAGTGTGTCAGAACCAGATTAATGCGAAAGAGGACATCGAAAATGGGGACATTACAGCTCTACAAGTCAAAAATATACAAACCCACATCAAAAATGTTTAAAGATCTTCATCTCTAATGACTGTAATCTGCAACTTTGAAGCTCAAATGGTGACCTCTGAGTGAAACCACCCTTTCTGCTAGCTAGGGCGGGTCTTGCACTGCCAAAACCAACTTTAGATATCAAGGGTTTTCGTCCTCAAATCCGTTTCTCAGACCTTCTGGTAAAAAACCAGTAGCATCTTTGTAAGCAGCCAAAACATCTATGAGCAAATGAGAGCCAAAAAGTCACTTTATAGAAGGTGAGACCGTGAGAGGGAAATTAGGGCAACTTTAGGTTTTGAATCATTTTCCCTCCAAAAACCTTTTAATATTTTTGCTTTATACTTTAAAACATTATCAAATAATCCTCAAAGGGGCGTCCTGCTCATAATGAAACTATTTGCACTTTTGTAGCTTTCTAAAACGACTTAAAGTTATCACTTAGGCACCAAGGTACTTTTTTGATGACCACTTACCCCCTCACTTAAGTTATAAAGTTATTTTATAAAATAACTTAAGTGACTGATTAAAAGCAACTATTAAATAATTCAACCTTAGGGGCTCCAATGCCACCTTAGAAACAACGCTGCCGAGGACACAATGGGCTTGAGACCAGTTTCCCGAAATAGACTTACTATAAATAGCAATTGCTAAAAATAGTAAGTACTCACCAAACATCAACTGGTACAAAACTAAAGATCATTGAGATGCCTTATGGCTTACTAAGAATAGTAAGCACTGGAAGCTTGCCACTGCTATAAATAGAAAATCCCACTGAAACACTGAAAAAAACTCCATAGAAAGGATTGACACAAGCAATAAAGCTCAATGGACAACTTCCACACATTGCCCAAACAAGAAACCCTACACTACTTTGCCTGCCAGACTAGTTACTAAATATAGCACTTACTAAAAATAGTGTGTCAGAACTAGACTAATCCGAAAGAGGACATCGAAAATGGGGACATTACATTGACGATAAACTCTATCTCAGGATTCCCAAGGAGGCGAAGTGCTCTATTCGAGGTGTAGGCTGAAATAAAGGTTATTGGAAACAAAAATGAAACGACAAGCTAGTTCTCAGGATTCCCAAGGAGGTGAAACACTCTATCTGAGGTGTAGGCTGAAAAAAAGATTACTGGAAACAACATGAAACAACAAGCTAGATCTCAAGGTTTCCAAGGACGTGAAACACTCTATCCGAGGTGTAAGCTAAAATATAGATTACTAGAAACAACATTAAATGATAATCCTCATCTCTAAATTCCCAAGGAGGTGGAACACTCTATCCGAGGTGTAAGTTGAAACAAAGATTACGAAACAACAAACATGAAAGACTTTGAGAATTTTGGATCAAAGGCACATTGCTCTCCTGACTTTATTATCTCAACTTCAATCAAAGATTACACTAGCACATCTGGGACAACAAATTGCATGATGAAACAAACACACAATAGACGATCAAACTAGCTTTATAACATGACATTGAACAATAAACTGAACAAGGATTTGCATGATGAAACAAACATATAGTCTTGTTCTTACATAATGTGAACCAATACTGAATAGCAATATTGCAGGCAAGGTGGCACAACAATTTGTTATCACAAGCAAAAGTAAAAATACAATGAGCAAGGTTGCTCTTATTTATAGAATCTCAAAGGAGTAGGGAACCCTAAAATCTCCTTGAGTTAACATTCAGTCTTGCCAACATGCAAGATTTGTTCCTATGTCTGAACCAAAAAAACTAGCAGTTAACTGGAAAAACTACCTCAGTTAACTAGTCTAAAACTAAAACTAATTGGACTTGGCAACATGCAAGTCTTATTGATATGAGAGTCAACTAATAACCATCATCAGTTAACTGAAACCTAACTAAAAGTTCCACCTCCACCAAAAGATATTCTAGAGGAAGAGATAAACATGCATGAAATCAACAATCTGAACTCAAGAGTGATGTTGAGTTGATTGCTGCCTTTGACTCTATCCTTGGGAAAATCGTGGGATCTAACTGGCTATCTATTCCAAGCCATCTTGAGCAATCATATCCTCCAGGAAATTGTTAACTGCATCTTCTTTAGGCACTTGGATACTGTCCAAAATAATGGATTGTTTGCTCAACGTCTTCTCTCCATCTGTGATCAACTTCAAACATTCCTTGACCTCCTTAGCTGCCTTGTTGAAACTTGTTGACATCATGGAAAAATGATTCAACTTGGATGCCACAGGATCACCATCAAAACCATCACGGACCAAACTCTAAAATTTTGCTTGTACGACACCGAGATCGATGTAGGTACCATCCTCATGAAGATAATGGCATGTGATTTGTGTGATGAATCCACTTACGAGCTTGAGAGCACCAACAATAATTTGTTTGATTTCAGCCATCTTTGTTGGTTGTTCTCGTTGACTTGCATTTCCTTTCAAATTCTTCGTCTTTCCACTAACCCTGACACCTTCGGGTGGATTGCTTATGATCTAGACTCTGGATTTTCCCTTGGAAGAGGAAGGTAGTGAAGGATGTACAATTTGCGGCTCTGAAACTGGGACTACCTTCCGCATCCTCTTGCTGTCCAAGAAAAACATATTGGTCTTGACAACTCGGCTTGAGGCTACAAACAACTCGCCCATCTGTTGATTGAATTTGTCGTGTAGAAGGGTTGTAATGCTTGATGCATGCAATGACAAACTCGAGATCTGACATTGTGATGGGAATAGAAGCTGCTTCGAACAACCTGGAGTGATTAAGATGCTTGATTGTAGTATTGTCTATGCCTTCCAAAGTGCTCAATTCAATCATTGGATGAACTTGGCATAAGTCAGTGTCAAAAGTTTTCAAGAAGTCATGAATGAAGACCGATTTGGTCTTGTATTCAATTGGATTGAATTGCATTATGAAAAACTAGACTTTTGACTATAAACTTGGATATGTTCGGATGAACTTCTGAAAAAGGCTAAAAATAGCTTTTGGTGAGGCTAAAAATAGCTTCTTGAGGGGCAATCTTGACAAAATTTTCTGAGTTGTGGGTTTTGTTAAGAATGTATTTCTATGCCAACCCAGATCATTAGAAATTCAAAAAAATGACTTTTCCTTGGGCGTGCAATGACTTTTCAGAAACATAAGCTGTAGGGGTTGCAAGGGCTATTTTTTCTTGAAAAAATTTGGCATATGGGTTTTGTAGCCACCAATGTGCTGATCAAATCCAGTTTCTCTGTTTTTTGAAATGATGACTTTTTTTTGGAAAACCCTAAAAATAGGGGGCAACGGGGCAATTTTCCTGGAAAAATTTGGGACATGGGTTTTGTTGCCAACACTGTGCTCACCGAACCTAGATGACCTGATTTGTGAAAAACTGCCGTTTACTTGGACATGCAAGAGAAAACCTAAGACAAGGATATAAGAAATGTGAGGGGGAGAAGATACAAGTTATAAACTACCTTCAATCCTCAAGAAAAATGCTTCCTATCCAATCTGATGAATTCCTGACAAGAACCTGTTGGAAAAACGAAGCATGGAAAAAATAAATATTCCTCTGTGCAATCTGAATCTGGAACTGCGAAGAACATTGAAAAATCCCTCTTGTAGCGCCTCCAAATCCTGTTTGCATGAGAGAATATGAGCTCGCCTTCAACCTGTGATGAATAAAATGGATGCCCAAATGCTTTAATAAATAATTTTTCATGAATGGAGGTGTCACATGCAAGTTAAATCCTAAATTTAGGATGAAGTGATCTCATTGGACCTTTATTTAGTCAATTGAATGAAGACAACCATAAATATGTGCCAAAAATCATGCAAAAGAGGAAGGAATCATCATGCAAGAAAGATGGAGTAGTAATAGTTCAGTTTGGAGGTGGAATTGAAGACTTATCATCAATTTGAGTTTAGTTGAAAAATCCCTAAATTTTAGGGCGACCTAGGCATGCACTTCACTTCAAAATTATCTTCAAGTCAAAGTTTGACTTTAGGTGCCAACTTTTCTAGACTTAGAAACTTTTTGAAATTTTCCATTTTTTAGCCTCTGCAAATGTCATTGAAGTCTATGTTTGATCATTGTTTTTGAATTACTAACAGATCCAATAGTCGGGCTGACAGTCTTGTTCAAGAGCAGGATCAAAACTGAAAAGGAACTTCTTGAGGTTGCAAACCTTAATTTTGACTTTTAGATCATCAAAACTCTGGGCGCCCCTGGCCAATAGGGGTGCTTTTGCTCATCAGACAATTTTCAAGGATTTTCACCTTTCCAAACTTGATTTTCACCTCCCTTCAGCCTGCATTTCCCAGTACTTGACAAATCTCCTTAGCTGGCTGACAGGTTCACTGTAGAGCTGGATCAAAACTGAACGTGATCTTCTAGAGGGCACATACCCTAAAAATTGCATCTTGGCATGTTAAAATCTCGGGCACCCCTGGCCAGCAGGGGCGCTTTTATTGCCAGACAACCATTTTTACAACTTTCTAATTTTGCCCTTCATGCTCTGTTCTTTGTTCAATCTGCAGCTGTCGGCTACTGACAAGTCTTTTGATTAGGCTGAGATATGCAATGGAAAGCTTGAAGAATTCTGAATAGGATGAATATATAAGCAAACCCTAGCAACTGCATTTGAGGGCTCAAAGCCCTAGGCGCCCCTAGCTAGCAGGGGCTCTTTTGTGCTTTGAACTCACAATTTGACTATGACTAACTCCTTCTGTTTGACTCCTGATTATGACAGTTTGACAACTCTGAATAATCCGCTAATGGACTCGTTGTGAAGCCTGATCAAGTCTGAGACAAACATCTTGGATATCATTTGCTCAAAAAGTTACATTTGGTGCCTCAAAAGTTTGGGCGCCCCTGGCTAGCAAGGGCGCTTTTTCCCATCAGTGTTAGTCAAATTTTGACTAACTTCATTTCCCTTTCTCTTCCTCCATTCTTCGTTTGATCTTCAAATTCAGGCATCAAATAGTTCTTCTAGACTGGCTGGCAGGTTCATCGCGAAGCTGGAAGAATTTCGGAGAAGACTTCTTGGAAGTAACAAATCTTGAAAAGTTGATCTGAGCCTTTGAAACCTTGGGCACCCTTGGCTAGCAGGGGCCCCTTTATGCTCCAGAGTTAGAAAATTTTCAAGCATTTTCACCTTTCAAAAATCCCCTTTGTTACAAAGCATCGTTTCAAGGGTCTTTCGCCACAGAATCTTCGTTGAAGTGTTTGAGGCTTAGATTTCGACACCTGGTATCTGGCCATCTGCCATTGTTGACCTCAAAGGTCCTAACTTTTCTCCTAAAAAAGTGAAATAGACCCACCAGAGCTAAACTGACTTTTTCTTGATTCTGACTTAACCAATGTGATCATGACGTGAAATAAGCCAATCGAAATTATTTTCAGTCAATTCTAGAAAGATCCTATTTTTTAGGGTTATTCCTAAAAACAGGGGCCCGAAAACCCTAATTTTCAAAATTTGACAGTATCTTCGGTACAGTAAACCCAAAAAATGCCCATGCTTCGTTTGACCTAAAACTGACTTTTGGTGACAATTTTACGAGATTTAGACCATTTTAACAAAATGCCTTAATGAAGCAAATTTTTTGTTTTGGGTACAACAAAAGGCACAAGAGCTATTCATGTATGGTACTACCAATAGTGTTACAATGAGAGATTATTACAATATGATGTTTGCAGATATACTCCAGCTGCAATGAGTTAGAAATATGAAATGACAACCCCAAATGATATCCAACACCAAAGTACAATAGCTCTTGATAATAACAAGCAATGTATACTTCAACAATGACCTCCGGAAGTCTTAAAATGGACTGAACAACAAAAGGTTCAGGTCTGATATGAAATTGTAGGTCTGTAACACCTCCAAATTGTAAAAACCCCTACTGATTTTATTCAATATTTTCCAATTGGTTTCAATTTGATAGATGTTTCATTTTGTCAAACATTTGTATGCACTTTTCTGAACACTCAGTGAATAGAGATTTGCAACATGTAATGACAATAGCATGGAGGGTGCTTCATTCATAACAGTAAAAGAGTTTAACTACTACATCAAACTGAAACTCAATGTTTCTCACAATACATTTCTGAGTGCATTAATGACAACAGTTTACAATTTGCACAACAATAAGATTTAAAGTCTATTAATGGACTGATTCAATGCTCATTTACAACACCGTCATATAATAGAAATGCAGCAACAAATATATGTATCAGAACTTGCAGATTACAGCAACAGATAAATACCAATTTGGAATACACCTTCTGAAGATGGCGACTATCTGCAACTCCACGACTGGCAGCTCACTACAGGTATTAGGGAATGCTTGGCAACTGATGGAGGTGGTTGACTAAGCACAAAGACTACACAAAACTTCCTATCCGCCCAACAACAATAAATATCCTCACACCTCTAGCTTGAAACCTCACGCCACCCCTCTTACTCAGGCTGTAGCACTCAGATATTGGTATCAATAATAGAGAGTGTCGCAATAGGTAATGTTTGGCACCCAACTTGTATAGCATAGGTCCCCCAAGAAAGGCAATAGTTATCAATGGCGTTTGAGCTAAGATAGGCTCACGCCCCTGTCACAGCCTCCATAACCTAAATTAGACACCCATGACCCAACAAATGCCATCATACTTCGCCCAACACAGGGTAAACTTCAATGTAGGAGGTTTAGGAAGTTACCACGACCCTTAGAATAAAGTGTAACCAAAATACAATGAGCGATCAATATGAGCAACAATATTACCATAAGAAATCATGCCTAGGTTATGTAGTTCTCACGCTAACCAGAGATAATAAATCTGCAATGATGTTACACAGCAATAACCCAACGACCCATCTCAGAATGCTACGCAGGAATCAATAGATAAGTGCCACGATTGGGTAGATAACTCCTGATAATGGCAGAAAATAAGTCCATGTCTCCCTTATTAACTCCCTCCAAAGTGGCAATAACAAGCTGAATGGAAGATTACGCTCACATCCCAGCAAACTTCAATATCTGTCAATGTCAATCGCCTAGTTCACACATGCCCTAATATCCTCTTCAAATCCCATGGCCAGAGCAATAAAGCTTCTGCAATCTTAAATCAGTAATGAAAACCCTTCGATACCAAACAACCAGCAGGAAATCTTCAATCTCAATAGATGCAAATGATATAATCTCCAATCTCCAAGTTTGTCTCTGAAGGAGACTCACAAACTTGAGCAATTTCGCACACAATAGAAGACCTGAGTGATCTCCCCTCAAACTAGCTAGGGTGGAATTTTTTCACCACCGAAACTGATTTTCTCCATAGGGTTTTCGTCCTCTAGAGACTAAGATGAACCAGGTTCAATCTCCAAACCACAAGGGTTTCAATTAGAGAAAAAAAAAACTCAACATGACCAAATGAGCTCTTATAACCTCCTTTTATACTTTTCCCACCAAACTCTCCAAAGCTTCTATTTAAAACTCATTTTTTAATTTAAACTCCCCTTTAGCTCCAAAAAGACCTTTTTATTAAAATAATGATAATTTGTAGGCAAGGTCCCCGTTTAATATACCAACAATTTAAAACATTTCATCCTGGTTCCAACAAGCTATAACACTAAGGTGCTTTTTAAATATTTTAATAATATTTAGCAACCTTAGTAAATTAATTAAAATAAAGCCATTAATAGACTCATTTCGTGGAAGCTGTCGGAATGCATCGGAATCGAAAACTAATTGCACTGGAGTGATCCCGATGAAGAATAATGATAAACAAAGCCGACTGGGCAACTTTCTATTAATAGATGCCCTCTCCAAGATTCTTGCAGAGCACACTAGAAGCCAAAAATAACATCTGAGAGCATCGAATAACTCCTCTAAACCATCTGAGCTCATTGGTAACATCAAATTACCTATCTGATCAAGCAGACACAAACCTAGAAAGCCATCTCTAATTGCAAAGCTAAAGAGAACCCAAAAATGGGGACATTACACGAACAACAAGCATAATCAGAGCACAACTCCCAAGAACATCACCCAATTCAGCAAGAAACTCCTCCAAATTGATATCAATGCAAAATAGAGGAATGAGCACCACCAAACAACATCCAAACAACTGCTAGAAGGAGGCAAAAGCTCCTTACACCCTCACGTCTCTCTAGGGCCAAGATGTACGACCTACAAGAGGGGCGATCCCCTCTAGAAAATCAGAATCTTGACCAAAAAATCTGCAAGTTGGAGCAATGGGGTGCCCAGGTAAAGAAGAAGAATGGCCCAATACCCAAAAAAAAGGAAGAAATCTTCCAATCAATATGAGGCAAACAAATGGTACAACCTAGGCATGAAAGACGCAATCAACAAGTATGAAACTCCAAAAAAACCACTATTAAACTCCAAGTCTCTGCAAAAATTGTTAACACACCCAAAATACATAGCTAGAAATCATATGAAGCCAAAACTGAAAGCAAATCGAAAGCCATCACCAATAAGCTCAATGGCGACTCCTGCACTGAAGCCACACCCACGTCCAGCTAGGGAGTATCTTGCAACTCCAAAACTAGAGCCACCTTGAGGGTTTTTCGTCCTCAAAGCCCAAGGATTCTGACACCAATTCGACAACACTTCGTTATCTTCAAATTGCATAAACCAAATGAAACCATAGGGTGGGTTTATATAGGAATCAGGGCTCCACAATATGAAAACCATTTCCCTCCAAAAGGGACGCCTAACTCCAAGCAATATTAATTTATTTTCATTTTCATTAATCTCCTCCCTTTTGGGTTTCCAACTAAGGAAATACATGACCTCCTTTTAAAAAAAACTTGAAGTCATCAAGGCTAGGCGTGGGGGTACAAAAGGAAGTTAATTGTTCCTTTTATAACTTAAATCATAATATTAATATTCGAAGACTTAAGTGATGGTGGATGACAATATGCCAAAATATCAGAACTTGTCAACTGAAACTGCCAACCATTGCCAGAACTGGAAACCCTGCACTGTACTGTTGCCAAGACTAACCACCCAAAATAGCACTTACTAAAAATAGCAAACTACTAAAAATAGTAAGCGTGTCCAAACGCCAAATTAGCCGAAATTGAGATGCATTGAAACTTACTAAAAATAGTAAGTAATAAAAATAGACATTGCTAAAAATAGCAATATTGCCCACCAAGGATTAGAGAACCCAAAAAACCTAGAAAGCTCTCTAGCAACATCAATATATTGCTTTGAATATGTAGACACCGATTCCGAAAGATAGCACCAACTACCAAATAACGAAACACTAAAAAGGGGACACTACAACAATAGTACTGGGTTGGTGCTGAGTTGATACGTGGCCCTCGGGAGTGATCTGGTTGTGATTGGAGGTCATTATCTGAGGATTTATTGGTTGTGTGGGATTGCAACAGTCAACAATCAGACCTGCTATTGCTCAGAAGCATATATCAGACCTGTAGCTCACTATTTCCATGCATTTTGAAGTCAAATAACAGCGCTGGACATGATTACAATGTGTTGATGACCCCTGGGGGGTATCTATGGCATAGCTAGAGAGTTTTAGAGGGGGTTTTCTGCTGGTATGATCTGCTACAGGGAAAATAACAGACCTGTAACCTCTGTATCAGACTTTCAGACCTGCAATATTGGGCTCTATAATCATAAGTTGAGGTACTTTAATGTGAGTTCGTGTAATAATGATATTATCATGTATTTTCCACCATTTGGAGATGTTAGCTTTCATTATATTCCATGAACAGCAATGAATGAATGTGTGCTGTGTTTTCAGACTTGGTAATAGCAGAATATCTTCTTATTTTCAGTGTATGTCATTAGTTCATTATTGTAAAATAAAAAATAAAAAATTAGGGGGTGTCTGTTATAAATATGCCTAGAAATCATGGCAACAACCTCTTTCAACTTGTGAAACCTTGCTTCTCCCTCATCTGTATCTCTTTCACCTTCATGTCCCATCCTCTTCTACGCTTTGTTCCACTCTCAAGGACCTATCTCAGGCTAAAAAGCTCTCAAATCACCACTTCCACTGGACTAAGTTATGGGAATAACCCTTATAATTCAACAAATGACTGAAAATGTAATGTATTAGGTGTCTCTAACTTGCATTGAGACCAATTTGATCCGTAAAATGGGAGAAATACTCTCTAACAGCTTATCAACAATGATTTTTTGATTATTCTGTTACACCCCGATTGTATAGCTACTATTGCATAGGGCAATAAATTGTAATGATTGAATCATTTAGATGAATAAAACATGTTGTTCTTGTTATCAAAATGAATGTGTCCTATTTAAATAATTGTCTCATTTGACTGATACTTCTATTGATGTAATTCTTGATTAATGTTGCATGCAAGTTATGGAATAATGTTTATTCTAATTTTTGAGATGTTTCATGTATACTACTTTGTTGTGAGCATATGACTCGATGTGCAAGGATTGAAACCATAGATCATGCTGCAACTACCCTGTCATCCTCATGCATTTCTCTTTCTCCTTGTACCTCAATATCGGCTCTAGCTTCAGGCTTGGTCTTCAGTTTCAAGCACAGGTTGGTCCACTTCAACATCATCCTTGAAATATCTTAACACATTAACTGCTTCTTCTGTATCTCCAACCTCCTCACTTATTTCATAGGAAACAAGTGGGTCTATCTCTTGTGTCTTCTGTTTTTTAGAAGGTGGTTGTTCAAGAGGTGATCCTGGAGAAGCATGACATACTGAAACAATATACGGAGTTGGTTCTGTAATTACAACACCACTCGACCTTTTGGGAGATAATTTGGCAAGTCTCCCCGTATCTGCTGCAATCTTAAATAATTCATGAAACTTACCAATTATCATATCAATCCTCTTGACAGGATTTGCTTCCTCTACAAAATACCCCAAGAAATCAATGTGCTTCATCTTTCTTTCTTCCTCAAGCCTTTTCATAACTTCCCATTTTCTCCTCCTCTCATATACCTCTTGAGGAGTGAAACAATTTTTGATTACATCTTCTTCATAATCAATTTGGAGAGTAACCATATCCTTGGTAAGGATGGCGTGTCTTACAAAATTCATGTGACCTCATGGTCAAAAACTCTTTCCTTTCTAGACTCTAAAGAGTACCTTGTCTTTAGATAATTCAACAACTTTCAAGTGTATCAGATCCCATTGATACACGTGCATTTGACACAAATATGCAGTCTTATCTTTTAATAGTTTATTGCCTATTTACAACTAATAGGTAATTTCATAGAAACTCATTTTCTCTTTTTCATGGGAATGCAGTTAAACAAATAACTACTTGTCAATGCACAAACAATATTCACAAATTATAGAACATTCAAGTATTCAAGAATAGAATGAATAACAAAAGAATGACTCATGCCTGATTTAGCGTCCTTTCAAAGATGATGTCCAAGCACTTCTAGCACTTCTAGATATCTGGAAAATCCCTCTCAAGTTGCTGACTTTTCTTTTCAGATTCACTCTCCAATGCCACTCTTCTCTCAGGATAGAAACACTCAGAAATTGACACTCTCAACTTTCAGAACTAAAGATTGTTCTTAGTAATATGAATGAACTAAAAAATGTAATTGCTCTTAGTGATAGCAATGCTCTTAGGAAATATGAAGGATAAAATCTCTCAACAAAAGTAAGAACTCGGATTTTTTAGAAGTGATGAAGAAGAATGAACAGGGCGGCTATATATAGAGCCCCCTGCTCAACCATTTTCCACCTTTAATGGCATGTAAACTGACAGACATAGTTTTGAATGTTTCAAATGTAAAATGTGGCAAATTTCAGAGGTGAGTCGACCTCTTTCTTTGATAGCAACCAAAGAATGGTTCAACTTTGCACATGGTAAAACCTGTAATTTGACACCTACAGGCGTCCCTCATTTTTGGCGCAATTATTTAGAAAATTGGTTTGATGATTCATCATTTAAGAATTAGTCAAGGTCGAATGTAATCCACATTGCCATTTTACTAGGTTTGATTGCCAAACACTCAGCTGCGTTGGAGTTTCAGCAACTTGGTCATGGCGTGAATTCTCTAGGCACGCGTATCTCTTCTCATGACAACTTCTTTTTCATTTTATTTCCTTATAATGTTTCAATATAGTTTTCCACTAAATATTTCCCTCTTTCAAAGTTTGGCGTCATTTGTCTCAAAAGCTCGATTCAAAATGATTTTATATAACTTAATTTGATATAAATCGGTTTCCATAGTTCACTATTTGATATCTCATGAATTGATTTATTCATAGTAGAAAATAAAGTCTTCCTTTAACTATGAGATATATCGATTCCTTATTTATTTCAAATAAAATAAAATATATATATATATATATATATATTTAATTATATACTTATATATTTATATTATAGTTTTATTTTACTTTAATATATATATATGTATATATATTTAAATATTACAATTTAAATATGCTTATATATAGACATATATATATTTCGGTAAAAACTACAATATATATATATATATATATATATATATATATTTATATAATATTAAATATATATATACATTTACATATATAAATATATACACATTTACATATTTATTTGATAAATACATATATTGCGAGCAGTCAACATACTTTCAATATACATATCTATGTATATGTGTATATGTAAATTCCAAGGCAATATTAAAATAATATTATTAATATCCACATATATCATTGGTTGTGGGTATAACTATATATACATGTATATATGTTTGTATATTTTCCTCTATGTACACATATATGTATGTATATTATATCGATGCACTCGTATGAGCATATCCATTTGCCCTCATACGTTTGTATCGACATGAATATACCTATGGATACGTGTATATACTATATACATGTATACATGCCCACCTCCTAACTAGTAATGTAACATCATAAACAGATACATAGATAAGCATCACTTATACATGCATTCAGAAGTAGACAAGACTCCTAATGTCAACATACAAGCCTACGGATGACTTACCCATAACTCAACAAACTTTCTTAGCTTACTCAGTCTAAGGGACGTGTGTGTATGCTCAATGGTTCTCGTTACTATTTACCCGACTAAGCTCCTCCCCGAGTGATATTTCTCCTCTGCCTGGAGGAATGGTCCTCTTACCTGCACACCATGACATGACAACATGAGTCATATGCTCACAACAAAGTAGTATACATGAAACATCTCAAAAATTAGAATAAACATTATTCCATAACTTGCATGCAACATTAATCAAGAATTACATCAATAGAAGTATCAGTCAAATGAGACAATCATTTAAATAGGACACATTCATTTTGATAACAAGAACAACATGTTTTATTCATCTAAATGATTCAATCATTACAATTTATTGCCCTATGCAATAGTAGCTATACAATCACGGTGTAACATATTCCTTCTCAGAAACACATCCTAGTTATGGCTTTTAATGTGTTCTTTCAACATATGTTTAAACAAACATGTTTTGCAAAATATGGAAACATTACAAAAGCATAGAAAGATGTAACAACACACAAAGGAATGCATGACAATGACTGAACACGAGGGTTAACTTGGAGAAATCCTTGTTTGGGGAGAAAACTCCAGTAAGAGAGAGCTATTAGCTCATCATCTCCACTATCAAATTGGTCAAGTACAGTGTAGTATGGGTCTTACATACCCAACCAACCTCCAAACATGAACAAGAGCTTCTAAAATCTACAATGAGGCTTGTAGCTCACAAAACCTTTCTCAAGTATGACATTCACTTGTAATCTACAACTCTAGAAGGAAAACATGAGTGCAACACTTGTATCATGTCCAATTGATTGTTATAGACCTCTACACATTCCTTTAGGCTTCAAACACGAAAAAGAATGCATAGAAGTTGAAATGAAATGTCAAAACCCTACACATTCTAACCATTGTCTTCCCTGCAATGAGATTGCCTATATTGCCAAGGGCAATTGCATGTTCGCCGTGGTCTTTGACAGGAACACTGTGGTATTGATGAGTTAGCTGTCTGTAGAAAGCAGTGAATTTGCCAAAATTAAGAATAACCTTAGGTCATAAATCTGCACATCAGCCAATTTTCTTCCCTAAGATGTTGTGGATCATCCCAAGATTGAATTTGGCCTCCACAAACTCTTTAAACTTTGAGATTGATGAAACACATTCTCCTTTGTGAAACAACTCTTGAGACTGCTTCTTGATAGGAAGTGGATTAACAACCAACCTTGTGATTATTTCTTAGATCCAAAAAAGGTTTTGTGACATTCTAACCATTGTCTTTCCTGTGACAAGATTGCCTATTTTTCCAAGGGCAATTGCATGTTCACCGTGGTCTTTTGACAAGAATACTATGGTATTGACGAGTTAGCTGCCTGTGGAAAGCAGTGAATTTGCCAAAATTAAGAAAAATCTTAGGTCAGAAATCTGCATATCAGCCAATTTTCTTCCCTAAGATGTTGTGGATCATCCCAAGGTTGAATTTGGCCTGCACACAAGCTCTTTAAACTTTGAGATTGATGAAACACATTCTCCTTTGTGAAGCTACTCTTGAAACTGCTTCTTGATAGGAAGTGGATTAACAACCGACCATGTGATTATTTCTCAGATCCAAAAAAGGTTTTTGAGACATTCTAACCATTATCTTTCCTATGAAGAGATTGCCTATTTTTCCAAGGGCAATTGCATGTTCACTGTGGTCTTTGACAAGAATACTGTGGTATTGATGAGCTGGATGCCTGTGGAAAGCAGTGGATTTGCCAAAATTAAGAAAAATCTTAGGCCAGAAATCTGCCCATCAGTCAATCTTCTTCCCTAAGATGTTGTCGATCATCCCAAGATTGTATTTGGCCTGCACACAAGCTCTTTAAACTTTGAAATGGATGAAATACATTCTCCTTTGTGAAGGTACTCTTGAAACTAATTCTTGATAGGAAGTGTATTAAGAACCGACCTTGTGATTGCTTCTTAGATCCAAAAAAGGTTTTTCTGACATTCCCAAATGCCATAAATTGAAAGCTCAAATATGAACAACTATTCAATATTCTTTAACATGAGTCAATTCACAAAGAATACAATGTTGAGGATCACGCCATGGTCAGTAACCAACAGGACAAGAAGCCTAAAAGGTGTAATAGTGTTTTCCCAATTAATGAAATCAAGGGAGCAACTCTCAGAAAAGATTCCTAATTTGTGGAAGAATGGGCATGACATCAAAATTTGTTGTTACAAACCAATCCAGCTACAAGAAGCAGCAACAGATATCATTATATATGAGGAAGGGTCCACAATGGAAGAAGAATTTAAAAAATCAGCAGCATGACAATATTGCTGCAGATGATAACTCTCAAGATGCCGAGTTTAGTTTGGCATGTGGACTTAGGGACTAAAGCACACAACTGGATGCAAATATTGATTCATCACTTTGAACCACACTTTTTGTGATAAGGTCATTCCTGGAGATGATACCACAAATGATATCAAGGTCTAGGTGATGTATTTTTCCCACATGGAAAACATTATTGCAAGATTACAAAAGTTCTTTATGTTCTAGGACTCATGAAGAACTTGCTAAATATCAGTCAACTTCTTGATCGTAACTTGAAGGTTGAATTTGATAAGCAAGATGATGAGAAGTTGTCTCATTAGAGTCAATTTTAGAAGTTTAGACATTGTCGCACTTGCTTCTAGCATTGACAAGATGTTGTACAATGTGACAATCTAACCTTGGTTTTCTCTCCTTTTGGCATTGATGATATGGTCATCTAAGCTTTGGCTATTTGTTTGCACTTAGGAGGCATTACATTGTTACAAGCCTTTCTTCATCAAATATGACTAATGATCTTTGCTCAAGTTGCTTAGCTAGGAAGCAACATTGAATCCCTTTTGAATCTAGTAATCATTAGGCACCTAGTCCATTGGATCTAATGCAGACTAATTTGTGTGATTACATAACCCCTAGCATTAGTAGGTTCAAATATTTTTGTTTATTGTTGCCGATCATACAAGGAGAATGTGGGTGTATTGCTTGAAGGCCAAGGATCAAGCCTCCACAATTTTCAGAGTTTAAACCTCTAGGAACCAATTAGTTCACTTCTTTTTGAAAGAGAATGAGATTAAAAAACAGTTGGCTATCACCTCTAAAACTCAAAAAAATGGTGTAGAAGAACGTATCTTTACCATCATGGAAATATTGTGTGGTATGTTGAATGATACTCTCGACAAATATTTTGGGTAGAAGCTGTTCACATTGTGGTTTACTAGTTGAACTGCACACCCACCAAAGCTCATGATGGTATCACTCTAGAGGAAGCATGGACATGTGTTAAGCTTACCATTTTCCATCTCCATGTTTTTGGATGCATGGTATAGATGCACATTCCCAAGGAGAAGTAGAAGAAGTTGGATGATAAATCCTTGAAATGTGTCTTTGTTAGATACAACAATAAGTCAAAGACCTACCTCTTGACGAATACCAATTCTAGAAAGTTCTAAATTAGTAGGGATGTAGTTGTTTGAGGAGAAGAGAAGTCCAACTCACTTTTCACACAACCATTTCTTGTGGGCATGGCTCTTATTTTCCCTAATGATGATGTAGATGGAGACCATGATAGTGAGGAAGCTAATGAAGATGGAGACCATGATTGGAAGAAAGATATTGAATTTGGTGACCATAAGTGATCATGAGAATGAGGATGGTAATGGTGATAGTAATGGCCAATTGGTTGCTCCTATACCAACACCCCAAGTACTACACCACAATCGCCCAAGCGTTATACTAATACCATATGAGGTATCAAGCTTTATGGAGTCCCAAACACATCAAATTTAGAGGCCACAACACACAACATGACATTTGGTAAGGTGAACTTGGCCCTCAAGAGCACAGATGTTTAGAATTTTGAGCCATCAATGATTCAAAAATCCCTACCATTAGAGCCGTGGAAGGATGTTGTGGATGCAAAGTATCAAACATTGATGAAAAATTAGACATGGCAACTTGTTGATCTTTCAGTAGGGAAGAAGGCCATTGTGTTGATGCATGTTTTAAATGTCCCAAAATTGAACTAAGGAGGCCGACGTGATTTTCAAATGCAAAAAGTATTTATAAACACTAATATATAATCAAGTGAATAATAGGACTCAAATTTTTGGCCGAATTGCCTTCTTGGTTGGTGCCTAAATAGATTTAGATTTGAATTTAAATATTTTATTTTTATTTTTGTGAGGCCGACTTCATTTGAAGTTGGGCGTAGCATTAGTATTTATTCATGGTCACTCCAGCATTAGGATCATCACGAATTTCAGACTTTTGGTCTTGTTGAGTTGCAGAGAGCGTAGCTGCTCTGGCTTGGGCACTTAGGTACAAGTGTAGCTCTGTCCTGAGGGAGTTCATGTTTAGTTGTCTCCATCTTGCACCTCCGCTCACTAGATTCATTCATTCATTCTGTAGATCAAGTGCGTCAACTCTGGGTAGCAGCGAAATCCTTCTACACTGCACATTCATTCTGGAAAAGACTCTTCGGCCGGCTCAGGGGGAGGTGCGATCAATGCCTAGGCTGAGCCTAACGGCTTTGGCCGAGTCTATCTATACCAGCTACACTCTACGTGGGATGCACACTTCTCAAATCACAAGGACGACGCCATCTACATCGCAAGCAAGCATAAGCTATCAACGAAAGAAGAACGATTGGTGTGCGGTAGCAAGAACATTGAAAGTTTGCATCGGAATACAACTCCTATTCTCCCAGATCGTGCAAGCTTCAAGATTACTCAAAACCACAGCATAAGAGGTAGCGATGCCACCTTGGGCGGCACTGGATATCGGATAACAAACCGACGAGCTCGAGTTCCAGTTCCTGCGAGCTGTCAATCACCTACAATTGGAGATTCATGTACTGGTGATATTATTTAACAATAAATAATAAATTCAGATTTGTTGGCTCCTATGTTCGTTTTCTGTGTTTAGTGCTATTTGGTTAAGAGTTATTTCTGGCGTCTGATGTTTGTATACATTGATATTAAGATCATTGGATTGATATTCTATGAAATCAGTCTTTTGTTATCTTACAATTCTGTGAGCACGTGCCCTAGCATCTTACAGTGGTATCAAAACCACTTGTCTTGCCAGCTTGTGGAAAGAGTCTTATGCCATTAAGCCAAAGAGATATTCGAGCTATAGAATGAGAGAAGAGGAAGTCTGAAGCTACTCAAGGAATAGGAGGCAGAGGTAAGGAAAGAATGGGGGATCAGAATCTGAATGATAAGTTGGACACTTTCATGAAGCAACAGGACCAAACAAACCAAACCTTGCTGCAAGCAATACAGTCACTTACCACGACAGTTAACAACATTAAATCAGGATCCAACAATATTGAAGAAGGCCATCCAGAACGTTCAAGAGGAGGAGAACAAAGTAGAACCTCAAATGGTCACACTCACGGGCACACTCAGCCAAAGTTTTTTCCTAGGACAGAAGGCCGACAGGAAGGGGAAGATCAACGCAGCTATGGTAGTATTGTGCGTGAGTACTTCGATCTGGATGCTGATGCTCAAGCTGTAATCTCTTTCGATCAGTTCTACAATGCTAGACGAAGCGATGAGAGACAACACCATGGAAATAGAGATCTTCAACATAAGATCAACAAGCTTTCACTCCCTACATTCGATGGCTTGGGGAAGATGTTTGCACAATCATGGATCCAAAAACTGGACACATATTTTTCTCTTAGCCCCATGACTGAAGAATAAGCTATGAAATTTTCCATTCTACACTTGGAAGACCTCGCACATGAATGGTGACACCATGGCATTGTGACTCAAGGATTTGATCAAGTATCGTCATATGCAGATTTCATGCAAAAATTGACAGAGAGGTTTGACAGAAAAGACCCAGAAGCGTACTTCCAGGAACTCACAAGATTGAAGCAAACAGGAACCATGGATGAATGTGTTAGAATTTCAAAGGCTCACAATGATGGTGTCTGATGTATCAAATAAGAGGCTCACATTCTTCTTCATCGAAGGCTTATTAGATTCTTTTCACGACCTAGTGAGGGCTTTGGAGCCAACAACTTTAGAGGATGCCATTCGGAAAGCTTTGAGTCTTGAGGATTCCACCAAGAAAGGGAAGGCCATTGCCAAGAATATACCAATAGGGCAGCCAAAGAAGCCT